>AYEL01054867.1:0-27450 GCA_000484575.1 Olivierus martensii
ATACAGCAGAGAGGCGAGGATGTTCAAACGTATGCCGTTAGATTGCAGTCTCCAGCAGCGGAGTCAATAATAGAAATGGCTAGTACTAGCGATGGGGAGAAAGCGGTAATCGAAGAAGTTCAAAGAAGAGAGCAGGACGAGAAGTTAAAAGTCCAGTTTCTCCACGGGATAAATGACCGAATTAAGAGATCTGTCATGACCCAGGATCCGAAAACCTTTGAAGAGGCTTTGCTGATCGCCTCGCGCAAAGAATTCATTGAGCAAGCACTAGCGAAGTCTCGTCCCTATGTGGGAAAAATTAGGGAATTCTATGAGGCGAATACTGCCGAAAAAAATGTAGGCACGGCCGAACAAACTACTAACCAAACGGAGGAATTAGAGGCGGCAATCAGACAAATTAGCCACCGCTCTTTAGGCCAACACCTGTCAACATCGTCCTCGGGCCTCCTGTGGGCCTTACAACATCAACTGCCTGATGCCACCAATACCCCTTTGCTGCCAATCCTGGCAACTGCCTCAAAGGTGTTAAATTACATGTAAATTGGGTTCCCAACCTTGGGTACCGATACCCCAGAGGGTATGAGAAGATTATCTAGGGGGTATAGTGAATAGCACATAAATAAGTATATTATGTTATTAACATAATATACTTATTTATTCCAAAAATAGCTATGTTATCAACATTTCCAGGCTATTCCAGTGAAATTGCATAAACTTTTTTCTCACTGCAGTGTCTGTTAACTCAAAATTCCCAATTAAAATTCAAGATAGCTAATGAAATTGCCAGATTGGCATTCCCTCAAAGCTCACGTCCATGGCATCTGCACTTTCTGTGCATGCACATGGGGGAACTGGATAATTTTCTACAAGCCAAGGGGATGTGGGGATTTAAAAAAGGTTGGAAATCTCTGGTGTAAACAAACATTGTTTAAATTTGAATCCCATCCTGTTAATTTTATAATCTAACCTACAAAACTTATTCTGATTATGTGATTTGATAAATGATATTTTGGAAATTGTTGGAGAAAATCATATTTTTCTTAAAATAAACTATAAAATTCTGAAAATTAAAAAATATTATAGATAATAAGAAAATAATGATTAATTCTGTTAAAATAAACTAAAATATATCGTAATCATTCATTTTTTTATTTTAATTTAATTAAAATTTAGGAGAAAATTGCAAAAAACATAATATAAGGTCCTCAGGCTATTTAAAGGAGCATTTATTGCTTTGGTTTTGAAAAGGAGTGCTGCTATTTGGCACTTTTATTGCTTTGTAGCCAACCGCTCCTTTCCCAGTAAATTGAAATCAAGCCTATTTTGCAAGTGGGTAAATGGCATTGGGTCCAAAGTTACAATACACCAGCAGTGGTTCAATTAGAAGAACAGAAAATATAGCTGCTGATATACCAGATGGGGCCATTTTTATATGTTAGAATTTTTTCATATAAATAAAAAAAATTTATAAAAAGTACTGTTAAAAATTATGTAAATGAGGTAAGAACAAGTTAATAACTATGAAATATTAATAAAACTGACAATATTTCAAAGAATTCATGTAATTTTTTTAATAATTATATGGCGTAACTTCATTCAACAGATGTTACATAACTTGTGGTTTTTATAAATAATTTCTGAAAATTTTGGCCAAATTTTTTCATTCATGACTCAGTTTGTTCAGAAGACTTGTCACTATCTAAAAATATCAACTATTTTGTTAGATTTCGAAAATTGCTTATAAAAAAATCATGTTTTTGTTGATCTCCTAAATGTAACAAAAAGTTATAAAAGAAAAAAATTTAAAAAAATGCTTACAATGTTAGAAAGAGAACAAAATCTGCAATAAATGCTGAAAATTTCAAAAGATTTTAACAAAAAATTAAGCAAGATTTCACAATTTTTTTAATTTTGTTTTTTTGCATATTAATTAGTTTAATTTCAAAACATTGCCACCTGCATCTCTTGAGATTAAAGAAAAATTTTGTAATTATAATAAGATTTTTATTATGCTGATCTATATTATTATTACAATAATTAAAAAAAATATGAAATTAAGTATTATACCAAAAAAGAGAACTTTAGAAAGAAAAAAAGAGAAAATTAGAGTTTAGTAAAAAAAAGAGAACTGAAGAAAGCAATATATTTTAGAAGGTGTAAAATAAGAAAAGAAATAATAGCAATAGCTTTTGTAGCAAGAAAGAAGTGCTATTTTACTGTAATGCTTCTATTTCACATTCAGCAGAAACTAACAATTTTTTAATTAGTGATTATATTAAGTCAATATATTGGATCTTATTGAGTGCAGTGGCAAGTTATGAAGTGTTGTTTACTTAATGTCTTAAATATTTATAATTAATGGATAAAATTTTTCATTATTATTTAAAACAAAAGGAAAATGAAATAATTCTTTTGTAATTTTTATCAAAATAAATAGTATTTTATAATTGTGATAAAATATTTATTTCAGTTACGGCAAACCTAAAGCAAATGCTAAATCAACACCATTGAAATTTTAATATATATTTAGAAACATTTATATTATTATCATTCTTATTAATATTTGTATTTTAAATAATTGATTACATAGATATTATATTGTAATTATATGCACGCATACGCGATCCAGGTATTCGGAGGACGTCAATCATGATCACTATACACTTACGTGAAAAAAAAAAAAAAAGGAAATGAGAGATTTCTATGATTAAACTGAGAGAGAGAGAAATACTTAATGCCTCAGACAGTTATCCTTACTCGCGCATCTAACCTGAACCGCTCGTAGGTTGCAAGACCTGTTGTCTTCCGCATTTCCATTTCCTTCCGCCTGGAATTCCACATTTACCATAAAGTTCTGTACTGATGAATTCATTTTTAAAAATACAAGACATATTTTTAGCTTTGCCATTGTGTGTTAAAAAGAAATGTTTGAATTACTTTATTAAGTTGCAATTTTAATTGTGCACTATAGAGTCCCATTTATGTGATTTCCAAAACATGCATATGCATCTTATTTTATATTGGATATCTATAATAATAAATTTTTTCTAAATATCACTTATAGTTCTAATTTTTTCTAGACTTCCATATCAATTGCACATATTTGTATACATCAATTTTATACATTATTAAACTGAAAATTTCCATGTCAGTCAAAAATAAGAAATTAACTTCTAGATGTCTAAATTTTCCATCTTAATCTAGAAATGCATGCTGAAGACTGAATAGGGGATACTGAATTCAAAATGTATATCTTTCATTGGAGAACCTGATTATTACAGAGTAAAGTACTCTGTAATAATCAGGTAATTTAATCATTAATTCTGTCAAAATAGTTCACTAATTTCATAATTTCAAGCTATTATAAGAAATTATCAAATATTGAAACTTTAATAGCAAAGGAATATGCTTCATAAATATTTGTATAAAATTATCAATAATATTGTAAATCTATTAAAATTTTAATGATATGCTATTAAATAATGCAAGCTAACACACATTCTAATCTAGGAATATTTTACATACAACTTTTAATTACATAATTTGAATATCATTAAAAAAAATTACAATAAATTAAAATTACCTTGATAAGAATAACCATATCAGTTAAATCTTTTCCATCCCATTTATCAAAAGGTGACAAAAGTTGTAATCTTTGACTGTTTGGATCAACATCAACTGCCACTCCAGATCCGTCTTCAGGAGGAGCTTGATATGTTTCTGCCCCTGGATCAAACCCTTTCGATGGAAGTTCTTCTCCACGTGGACTCTCCAGTTTGAATTTTTCACCTTAATATAAATTGATATCAATATAATATATGATATTTTAAATCTGTCTAAACATTTTTTTAATAGAACCTTTTGCTCCAACTAATTCATCGGTTAACGGATTAAAATCAAGTCTTCCTGCTATAGATAAAGCTGTGACCAATTCAGGTGAAGTGACAAATCCATGTGTAGCTGGATTGGCATCATTTCTCCCAGTAAAGTTACGGTTATAAGAAGTAACTATTGTATTCTTGTCACCTTTCTTAATATCTTTTCTAAAAATAATAATCTATTTAAAACAAAATACTACAAAAGTTGTAATCAAAATCTTTAAACTGATTTAAAATGAACTGTATTAAATACATCATAATACAAACTGATTAAAATAATGTAATAATTCAAATATTATATATATTAGTATAATTAAGATTGGATATCTATCCATATCCAATCTTGTATATATGTATATCATTAATTATATTTGAAAGTATTTAAACACTTATGGAAATTAAGTGCAGGGCCATAACAGATCCTACCACATGCTAACAACCCCTATGGAGGGATAAATCATATCCTAAAGGACAAAAAGCAACTAGCCAGATTCAGACTCTAAAATTTGAAATGTGGAACCACGATTCAATCCCAGCAAATATTTCCCACATGGCCAATTTAGCTAATTACTTTTAAAGTTATGTACTATGAAATTTTCAATATGATTAATTTCAATTATCAGAAATTAAAACACATACAATTTATTAATTATTAATTATAAATATATTTTACCTATCCCATTGTCCAATACAAGGTCCACAAGCATTAGCCAATACAATTCCACCAAACTGCCTTAAAACTTCAGCCTAATTTAAATTTAAATAAAATATTGAAATAAACTACCTGTAAAATGTACTATTTTAGCTAATAATATATACCTGTCCATCTCTTTCAATAGTAGCTCTGATTTGTTCAGAACCAGGAGTTACAGTAAATATGGATTTTGATTTTAGTCCATGATTTAAAGCTTGTTTTGCAATTGAAGTTGCTCTTGACATATCTTCATAACTACTATTAGTGCAGCTACCAATGAGACCTAAAAATTTCATAACTGATTATGAATTTTATATGTTTGATGTGTCATATTTGAAAGAGTAAAAACAAAATTAAAAAATTAAGCATAAAACAATTTACCCCAAAAGAAAGTTTTATGAAAATAGTATTTAACAGGAAAAATAGCAAAAATATATTCAATATTGTCTTTGGTATGGTATAGTTTGGTGAAAACAAAACTATACTATATCGAAACAAATTAGTGTGTGTGTGTGTGTGTGTGTGTGTGTGTGTGTGTGTGTGTGTGTGTGTGTAGTTTTGTGTGTTTATAAATTTTTTGTGTATTATTTAACAAACTATGTTCTATTTTTTTTTTTTTTTTTAATTACCTATTTCACACACAAACATTTATTTTTACTGTATTTATTATTACACAAATTATTATTATTTTTTCCATATTGTTTAAAAGCATTATCATCAAACCACTGTAAAAATAATTTCATATCAGAAAAATATTATTTGAAAATACATTGTTCAAAACTACAAATAATATTTTATTGGTGTCATGACTTGTTAAAATAACATTTGGTGATGCAGGCTGCCAACAAATCAACAGAGGGCTGCATTCTGTGCAACTCTGATATAGAGCATTCTCCATTGTTTATGTATATTATCAAATGACAAAGCAATTGGTTTCCAGTATATGAAGATTGCACAAGATGTACCCATATAGAAATAAAAGGGAAATGTATATATATCCAGCAGGAAGGATGTGTGCTTTTTGCACAACTCCAAGTATCAACCCAGAATTCAAGACTGAAAACTGGAGGGTCTTGGGTCTTAGTAGGGATGCTAAAGAACAGCGTTTAATTCTGATGGTAGATCTTGCTTCGGCAAAGGCCATCAAGGTAGCCAATTTTAAGGCTTTTCCTGGGGTCGATCAAGGGACCTTTAAGGTACTTTCGGATCCCAATTCCAAGTCTGGGAGACCGATAGCTTCGGTGATTGCTCCTGTAAAGGGGCATGAACTGGTTGGGCTCACCGATAAGGATTGTGCTTCCAGGAGTACCACTGGTCCTTCCGATGCCCAGTCAACGGAGGAGGGTATGGATCTCTCCACACCTTAGGTACCTGTAATATCATGGGCCTGATGTTGATCCAAATCAACCTCCAGCACTACCGAGCTGCTTCCGCCCTTTTGGGTCAGCTGCTCATGGGGGCTGCTATGACCACAGCTCTTGAATAAGAGCAAGGAACTATAAGGGCCAAATACGGGGGCTTCACTGTAAGGAAGGTAAGTTGTTTTCTTTTACTTCTGATAGTGGTCCTTGGACTTGTGTTTTCACTAGGAATAACATGCATGTTTCACCCATCTGGGATTACTGTTCAAGGGATCTTACTACTGTTCAGGTGAAGCTAGGTGAGAGGGGTACTAGTAGGGAATTTATTGTTTCCTCTGCTTATTTCCCTTATGATAAAGACGAACTTCCACCAACACCTGAGTTTGGGTCTTTGGTGAAATTTTGTCAAAAGAATCATTTTGATTTATTGGTTGGTGTCGATGCTAACGCTCATCATGTGGTTTGGGGTAGCAAAGACATCAACCAAAGGGGAGAGCATCTATTGTAGATTCTGATGGGTACCAACCTTTTTATTCTGAATAGGGGTAATGAGTCTACCTTTGCTGTTGTTAACAGGAGGGAAGTCATTGACCTAATGTTAGGACCTTTGCTGTTGTTAACAGGAGGGAAGTCATTGACCTAACATTAGGGACTCAGAGCATTTCTGACCTAATTGAGAAAAATGGCATGTATCTGGTGAGCCTTCTTCTTCGGATCACAGATATATTTGCTTAAGGGTATGGCACCTAGTCAGGTTACATATAGAGACCCTCGGAGGACTAATTGGGCTTCTTTTAGAGAAGACCTTAAATTTAACTTAGGGGGGAGTACAGAGCAGACTTTGCTCGGTGGTGGATTTAGAGATGACTGTTGTTTAGAAGGGGGGCGTACAGAGCAAATTTTGCTCGGTGGTGGATTTAGAGATGACTGTTGACAAAATTCAACAGGCAATTCTCTTACCTACCACCAATTGTTTGCTCATCAAGACGAGTTCCTTGGTAGAATGAATGGCTGGGCGGTCTTAGACTTAATGTTAGACAGCTTTTTAATAAAGCTAAGAGGACTGGTGATTGGGACGCATATAGAAGCATTCTCACTGGTTATAATAAGGCCATTAGAAAGGCTAAAAGGTGTTCCTGGAAATGGTATTGTCAGGGAATTGAGGATATACCTGAGGTATCCAGACTTGTGAGGATAATGTCTAATGGGGATTTTTGCAGGGTTGGATCTCTTAAGCTGCCTGATGTCAATATGACTAGCACTTGCAGTCAATATGACTAGCACTCTTTAAAGGAACTTTTTCGGGTACACTTTCCTGGGTCTACTCTAAGGACTCATCCTCCTTGCGGATGCAGTCTGACCTTGATGGGCGTGATTATCATGCCACAAGGAAGGAATGGGGTCTTGTGAGGGGGATGATTAATCAATCTAATATAAGATGGGCTATAAGTGTTTTTAAGCACTTTTAAGTCAGCGGGACCAGATGGCATTTTGCCAGTTCTTGCAACAGGGCATTGATGTTCTGGTTTCCCCTCTTTGCCATGTCTTTTGGGCCTGTGTGGCTTTTGGCTACGTTCCATGGTCCTGGAGACAGAAGGGTGTCTTTTATACCTAAACCCGGGCGCAATTCTTATACCAAGGCTAAGTCCTATCGTCTGATCAGTCTGATGTCCTTTTTTGTTGAAGACATTGGAGAGGTTGGTGGATAGGTTTATTAGAGATGGTGCCTTGGTTAGGATCCCCCTTTGTCGCAGCCAATTTGCCTATCAATCTGGCAAATCAACTGAGCATGCTCTTCATGAGGTTGTCTCGCTCAGTGAGAGGGCTATTGGGTACAAGGAGATTGCCCTTAGTGCTTTCCTTGATATTCAAGGGGCTTTTGACTCTACTTCTTTTGAGCAAATTAGCCTTGCTGCTACCAGACATGGAGTCAGTCCAATGATTATTCATTGGATTGGCTCCATGCTGAGGCATAGAGTTGTTTTTAGCAGACTATGAGGAGGAAGTTATGATTCTCACTGACAGGGGATGTCTGCAGGGGGGTGTTGTCTCCCCTTCTTTGGAGCCTTAGGATGAATGAGCTATTGACTTTACTTAATGGGAAGGGTTTCTTCATTGTTGGATCTCCCGATGACATATACATTGTTGTGGTGGGGAAATTTCCTAGGACTGTTTCCATTATTGTGGTGGGAAAATTTTCTAGAACTGTTTCTGAAGTCTTTCAGACAGCTCTTAATACAGTTTCTTACTGGTTTAATAGGGTTGGATTGTCTGTTAATCCAGCTAAGACTGTTATCGTGCCTTTTACTCAAAGACGACAGGTGGTAGGATTAACTGAGCCGACCGTTTTCGGTAGAAGGTTGCAGTTTTCTACCTAGATCAAATACCTTGGCGTTTTGCTTGACAAGGGTTTGACTTGGAAGCTACATGTTGAGTTTGTTTTGGGGAAAGCCTGTAGGGCTCTTTGGGCTTGCAGGGGTATTTTGGGTAAGACTTGAGGTCTTAGGCCAGGACTGTTGTTTTGGATTTATACCATGGTTGTGAGACCTATTCTTACTTATGCTGCCATTGTTTGGTGGCAAAGGTCATACTTAAGACTTGTCAAGCCGAACTTGGGAAGATTCAAAGGCTGGCTTGTTTGGGCATTACTGGGGCTATGAAGACTTCTCCTACTGCCAAGGTCCTCTTGTGCATTCCTCCTCTGCATCTGTTTGTTGAGGCGAGTATTTGGACATTACTGGGGCTATGAAGACTGCTCCTACTGCCGCTCTTGAGGTTCTCTTGTACATTCCTTCTCTGCATTTGTTTGTTGAGGCAAGTGCCCGGGAGGGCTATTATAGGCTCCAGTCTTTGGGGCGAAGGATTTTTTGGACCCATAAGGTGGAGCATTTGTCTTTTGAGTGGGACAGGACACTATAACATTCTTGGGATGGTTAAGGATTACCGGAAGGAGTTAAATCTAGGTAATAGATTTAACTTGTTCCGGCCCTTCACTGTTGTTTTTCTCAGTTTGGAGGGCTGGAGAGGGGGATTTGGGTACAGTATCAAGGATGGTTTGGTCTGGTTTACGGACAGTTCTAAAACCACTACTAGTGTTGGGGTGGGGGTTTACTGCGAAGGGACCCAGATGTTTTATTCCTTTTCCCTTGGGCAGTTTGCCACTGTCTTTCAGGCAGAAATTTTTGCTATTTCTGCATGTGTTAGAATTACTCTTGATAGGGATTATGTAGATAAACATATTTTTATCCTATCTGACAGTCAGGCTGCTCTTAAAGCTGGTCAAACATATTTTTATCCTATCTGACAGTCAGGCTGCTCTTAAAGCACTTGATTTATTTTTATCCTATCTGACAGTCAGGCTGCTCTTAAAGCACTTGATAAATTCCCATATTTTTTCCTATCTGACAGTCAGGCTGCTCTTAAAGCACTTGATAATTCATCCTATCTGACAGTCAGGCTGCTCTTAAAGCACTTATTTATTTTTATCCTATCTGACAGTCAGGCTGCTCTTAAAGCACTTGATAAATTCCCATATTTTTTCCTATCTGACAGTCAGGCTGCTCTTAAAGCACTTGATAATTCCGATTTGTTTCGAAACTAGTCTAGGAATGCCGTCTTCTCATTGAGGAACTGGCCACCAAGAACAAGATGCAACTAGTTTGGGTGCCGGACACAAGGGGATAGGGGCAATGAGGTTGCTGATAGGCTTGCCAGGGAAGGGGCTTCTCGTCCCTTTTTGAACCTAAGCCTGTCCTGGGCATTGGTTTGGATGTCTTTGGGCAGGTTGTCAAGGACTGGCTGGCGGCCCAGCATCACGCTTTCTGGAGGTCCTCTCTGTTTTAGGCAGGCGAAGGCTCTCATTTTGGGTTGCTCTGTTCAGCAAACTAAAGAGTTGCTTTTCTGAACAAATATGAAGTTAGGATTGTTACAGAGCTTCTTACAGGGCACCGTCATCTTAAAAGACAACAAGCCCAATAATGTGAAGATGACAGCCCTATGTGTAGAAGATGTCAGTATGAGGAGAAAACTCCTCTTCACATTTTGTGCGAATATGTGGCCCTTTTGTAGCTTAGGCGTGATCTCTTGGGGATTATTTTCCTGTTCCGGAGGATCATGCTACTGTCCCATTCTGTCCCATTGAAGAAAATACTGTCATTTGTTCTTAAGACAGGCCTTCTTCTGGGATGATTTGATTGGGGGAAAGAATATACTGTCGTTTTTTCTAAGACAGGCCTTCTTCTGGGATGATTTGATTGGGGGTGCACAATAGAAAAGACGGGACTTCTTCTGGGATGATTTGATTGGGGGTGCACAATAGACCCCTGTTGGTCGTGGTGCTTGGGCTGGGTAGACTCCTCCCTATTCTACTACTACTACTATATCCAGCAGTGGATGAAAAATAAAGATGAGAATGATTAATAATATTCATAAAAAATTATTAAATATCTTATATATTCAATAGTTAATGGAAAAATTATTTAATTGAAGTATTAAAAATAATCAGAAAAACAAAAATAACTAACCAACTTTGATCTCTACTGGCCAATTATTTTTTTTAGCCCTTGTACCTAATTTTGAAATTGGATGGGCTAAATCTGGAGTGAAAGGTCCATTGACATGAGGTTCCAGCTAAAAAAAAAAAAAGCTGTTAAAAATTTTATTAGCTCTTATAATTAAATATTTGAGAAATAATTTCTTATTTTCATAAAATGTTAACTACATACAAAATATCAGAAAACTACTTATTAACTTCTTTAATTATATAAAGGGAAAAATGCCTTAAGGTATATACTTAAATATTTTAAAATGAAAATGATTTAAAAAAAAAGTTTCAAACAGTTCTTTGAGAAACAAAATCTAAAATTTATGACATAATTAATGATAAATACATTATCAAAACCAAGATTTTAATCAATCAAGAAACAATTTTAGATAATTATCAGTTCACAATTATAATCCATACAAAATATTTAAAAGATATATCAAAACTTTCAAAACTTATGCTTATTTGGTGTAGAGCAGAGATGGGCAAAAGCCACACGCAAAGGCATCTTGTATGGCTTGCCGCATAAATTAGAACACATTATAGTTTCAAGCCCACAAGCATAAAATTCCAGTTGAAAAGAAAAAATAAAATAATGGATACTCTGTACAGAATATATGTATACTAGTGAGATTACTCTAAATTTTGATGATGAAATTAACTACAAACATAGTAAATTTCATCATTCATGTTAAGCTGTAAATTTGTTTTTACAAAATTAATTACATAGGTACCTAATATTTTGTAGCATTCTGATGTAATAGTTGTTACCAATCAATCAGTTTAATAAAATACTTATGTTTCTAAAAAAATCTGTCTGAATTTATTAATTTGTAGGACAAATTATTTTCTAATGTTTCTAATGAAAAGTAGTTTCTACGGATGCATTTGAACTCTTTGCATACAAACAAAAACTTAGTTTCTACGGATGCTTTTGAACTCTTTGTATACAAACAAAAACTAAGAAAATAACAGTTTCTACGGAATGCTTTCGAACTCTTTGCATACAAACAAAAACTAAGAAAATAACACAAAACTCTCTGCATACAAACAAAAATTAGGAAAATAACACAAGAAATATGTATTTGTTAAAATAATATTGATACATGAATTGATACCTTCTTTGTGTAAGTATCACAAAAGTGGCTACCCATGTTAATGAGATTGACAAGAACATGTGCAGATAAATTGGCGCAACCATTATTCTTTTACACACGATAGTCAGATTGACAAGAACGTGTGCAGATAAATTGGTGCAACCATTATTCTTGTCATATGATGGTGAGAGGAATATGTATGTGCAAGAATAAATCTTGCTTGAACGTGAGTAGTCATTTTAAGTCAAAGTAATTTTTATTAGTTATTAATGATTACCTAATGTTATCATTAATAGGTTCATTTCATTAATTAATAATTACATAATTATGGCACGTTATGATTAAAAATTCGCCCTTAGGTATTTTTCAATTCCTGCTTCATCCTGAAAATTATTTATCCAGCCCACAGCAGAAAATAATTGCCCACCCCCAGTGTATAGTGTCAACTATATTGGTTATACTGTATTTGACTACTATTATAATAATTTGTATTAAGAAAATTTTACATGAAGGATAAAAAAAATAAACAATTATTTCTTAATTTAATTTTCACTATTATTTAGGCAAAAATTAAAAAAATAAAATTGTAAACAATCATCACAGTTTTAAATGAATATGGCATGCTAGTTGCAATCTCTCACAAATCATTTCCAGGAAAATTTCTGTCCAACCTATTTTATTCCAGGAGTATCTTACACTAGATTGAGAAGTTATTGATTTATATATTCGAATTAAATAAATTAGTTAAGATTATATTGAAATTTGAATGAGAGAAAGCACTTTAGAATATCTAGATTTTTTGGTATAAATTTTTAAATTTTAGAAAAATACAAGTTTTTGTGTATACTTTCTGAAATACAAATAATTACTGAAATTAATATTAAACTATTAGGGTGGAAGAAAAAAATGTCATATTATTTATTGCTTTAGAATAATGAAATTTTCATAAATTTGTAATACTTTTAAAGTAATCAGACAACAATAATTCACTTATAAAAATTTGTATAATCTTTGATGATTAACCATTGCAGATCTAATATTGTTCAAATTTCTTAATTCATCACTTTTTATTTAACTCAATAGACGTCCAGGTTCCTACTAATAGCTATCTAATCAAATAATTACAAAAAATTCAGGAGAAATCATAATATAATCAACAAATATTTCTCAAAATATGTGAAAGAATAATTATATTGTTATATATAATGACTAAGAAAAGTTTACACATTTTCTAATCAAAAATAAATGTGATACAAAAATTTTAAAATTTTGCATATTGATTTGGTTGAAGTGTTAACATTCATGCACATATAGTTACTGACCAGTTTTATATCTCATAGCATGCAATGAGTTAATACATGTACTAAAAGTGTATAATAATATAAATATTAAGTAAAAAACAGAGAATTGGAAAAATTATAAATTATAACAAAATTATTATTTACCTCACTCAAATTAATTTCAACAACTTTATCATATTCACAATTTTTATCTGGTGTTAAGAGTTCATTGTATTCATCAGCCAACTCAGCAATTTCTAAATAATTTAAAAAATTAAGGATGTAAATGTAAATGTCAAATATATATTTTAAAATTTAAAAATCTTACCTTTTCTATTTGTAACATTAAGATAATCTTTCATTCTTTTATTGTATGGAAATATTGATGTTGTTGCACCTATTTCAGCACCCATATTGCAAATTGTTCCCATCCCTAAATTATTTTTGAAAAATCCATTAAGATTAACTAGTAATTCCATATATATTTATTATTATTAATTCACTTTCAAATAAGTCAAAGTATTTCTGGGTTTTATGTATACAGTATTATAAGGTGATGCAATAATTTCTTGCAAGTTTGTTAAAATTTAGAAATGCACACGAATTATTGCATTAGAATCAAATTATAGTATCATATACCACAGCAATTGCATTATCTATTTTTATGAATAATTAAATTGAACAGCATGATCAATTCAGAAGACAACTATCAGGTAGGTGTGTGTGTGTGTGTGTGTGTGTGTGTGTGTGTGTGTGTGTGTGTGGTTCTTATTAATGTGTAGAGACATAATTGTCATCAATATGTCTTTGGAATAGTGTATGTGTGACGTGTGTGTGTGTACGTGTGTACGTGTGTGTGTGTGTGTGTGTGTGTGTGTGTGTACGTGTGTGTGTGTGTGTACGTGTGTGTGTACTTTTCTGTTATCTGGGCGCAATTGTCGATTCGTATGTGTGTGTGTGTGTGTGTGTGTGTGTGTTTGTTTGTGTGTGTGTTTGTGTGTTTTGCAAAGTCGCGGATTAGAACGAGTGTCAATACTATTAATTATAATTACCTAACAGCTAGCGACTCTGCAATCCAGAGTTCGGCCTGAGCTCAAGTCTTTTCTAAGTTCTAACTTAAATATAATTAACTACAAAACAATCTAACAATAACGTAACGTCTAATCGACGAAACGAAAACGGAAATCGGAACTTATAACTAAAAGTACCGATTAGGTGTTAGAAATAAATCGACGAAACGAAAACGGAAATCGGAACTTATAACTAAAAGTACCAATTAGGTGTTAGAAATAGAACAAACAAAACGATGTTAGAAACTTATGCTAAATAAATTGAAAATCTTAAAACGAAAATCTCAAACAAGTTAGATAACGTAAAATATAAAATTTATTAGGCTCAAAAACATTTACAAAAGTGTTAATAAATGCTTTATTGAAACTCTAATAAAGCAACAATCAAATAATCAACAAAACTTGTTTAATCTAACTCAAATATCAAAATTCCACAAGGAATAAACCTTAAATACTACTTAACTTCTAATACCTCCACCTCCGATACAAGCTTCCAACAATAGGCGATCCTTACAAGAAACTTAATTGTCACTTTCAACAATTCTACGTCTGGAAATTCAGCACCTCAATTGGATGGTCGGATGCGTCCAATTTTATACTCAAGTGACGAACACTTCCACACTCGCTAATTTACATACTTATACGTAACAAGTTCAAAGTTATTAGTTTACAGAGTAATTCATTTCTGTCATTATCTTTACAATTAATTTATATATCGAACAAAACACTGATACGGATCATTCTTATTTTCATATATCAGTTCAGTGATAATATGTAGATAAGACGACATCATTAACCAGGATAGCTCTTCCGGTTTTGATTCCGTATCACATGATTGCCAACTACGACAGAGAAGGTGGAAGTAAGAGGTTCCTATCCCGTGTCACGTGATTGCCAACTACGACGGAGAAGGTGGAAGTAAGTTATCCGATCACGTATCACGTGATTGCCAACGACGGAGGCGGAGAACGTGGGAAGTAAGTAACTAACTATATAATACGTTAGCATATAGGAAAATAACGATAAATAAATAATAGACTTGTGATTGCTAACGATGGAGGCGGAGAACGTGGGAAGTAAGTTAACTTTTAAACTAAATATACGTTAGCATATAGGAAAATAACGATAAATAAATAATAGAGTGCGTATAATAAATCATATAAGAAAATAACGATAAATAAATAATAGAGTGCATAATAAAATAAAAAATAGGACAGGTCAAAGTCAACTTCCTCACAGTTTGTGCGCGTGTGTGCGTGTGTGTTCTTAAGTGATTTCACTATGAGAAAATTGTAGAAATGACTCCTCAGTATGTGTCATGCTGAACAAAGAAGAATTTCTTAAAATTTTTTGAAAATACAATGCATCCAATGTAGTGTCTGCAAGTCTACTACTATTATCACAAAATCATTGGCTACAGAAAAATTTCCTTCATTTTGATTGGAGGTTGGCTTGATAATATACAGTGCCTCTAGAAGATTGGTGTCTTGCTGCAGATTGGTGTCTTTTTCCCATTTGTCTCAAATATGAAATTTTTTGTCAATATTTGAAATTTATCATCTGATTTTGCATTAAATTCTTCAAGACTTTTCAATTTGTAACTTAAATTGTTTTTAAGAGACAGTTCATTTTGAAATTCATACGGTTTTCCACCTCTTCTAAAGACTTGTTACTGCTGTTAAACTCTCAAAAAGTCAGATAAGAACTTTTTAGCTATTTTATACATTTCTGGTTTTAATATTAATTGAAAAAAAGGTTATTTGAATCTTTTTGCAGCAATTTGGGATTTTATGATAGTTAAATGGTAAGGTCTAATTGTCCTGTCTTACCATTTAAGTATTTTTTCTTTAATTGCAACTAAAAACTCATTACTTAATTTGCTATTTATATTATCTAATTTTTTAAAATAAGAATTTAAGAGCACATTCAGCAGTTAACAACATTGATTCATCTCTGCTTAGATTTTCAATTGTAATTCTTATAAGTTCTAAAGTTGCTAATAATATTTCAATGCTTTTCTAATAATTTTCATTCCATATAGCATCTACACTTAAATCAAATCAATCAATGCTTTTATAATTGGACCTTCTACTCTCACAAATCTAACCATAGCATCAATTGTATTCCATCTGGTTTTAATATTCAAAATTATTTTTTTATTTCTTATCTTCTTGTACTACAAAAATATGTGACAGAATATCAGTTAGCAATATTTTTTTTAACATAAAATACTTTCAAGACAGCTAAATGCTAAATTCTAATCATGGATTGCTAAGTTATTGATGTGCCGGAGACAGTCATCCAAATTTTTGCATAAGAGAAGCTCTCTCTAATAGCTACTATGTCCTGTTTCAACGAAATATTAAAAGTTAGTTTAGCATCAGCTAAATCCAAAACTGTCTCAGATGTATAAGTTTCATGAAACACAACTAATTCAAGATTAAATAATTCCTTGATATTGAAATATAAACATGTAATCCATATATCTCTTACTGTAGAAAAAATGCTGAAAATATACTTGTTCATTTTTGCCAATAAAAATGCTGAATTTTTGTTTGTTAATTTAAATTCATTTATTTTTATTATAAATTTCTCTTTTTTGTCTATAATAATCCATCATTAATTGTATTCCTCTGATGGATTATAAAGAATACTAAATAATCTAGAACAGGGGTTCCCAACGGGGGTCGATGAAACTTTGAAGGGGGTCAATGATAGGTGTCAATAGCTAAATATGCACCAGCGATTGATCAGCATAATCAAGATCAAGATCCCATTGACTACAAAAAAATTTATTAATAAAATTGATAATTAATTATTTATTGATATAAAGCTATATCATGTAGTAAGGAAGAAATCATATGAAATATAACGGAAAAAATACACTAAAATTATTTAATATATTTTAAAAAACAATAATATTCTTTTAAAATATATTCATTTTTAATTTGCGATTGTCCGTTATTGAAAAGGATTGCCTTTCTTGCAAAATTTAAAAGATTTTAATGTTCATTTCTAAAACACTGAAAATTTGAATGTACCAGCAAGGATTATAGAACCACTGCACTGTGATATATCTGATTTTCATATTATGATACAAGAAGAATTGATTGCATTGAAGGAGGATATTCAAGCACAAGTCCCTTTTGAAATACATGGGTATGCTAAGTTATGGAATTTAAAAGTCATCTGAGAGAAATATCCCCAAATAAAAGTTGTTATCGAACCAGTATTATAACCTTTATAAACAAAGGGATAACCTGTATTGCTAAATCCAAATTTTTAATATATATAGAGGTATATTTAAAGGGGTGAAGTTCTTTCATTTTTCTAGTAAAAGAGTAGAATTTCTTTTTCCATTGAATATAAGTACTTTATATTCTTATTAAAACTTGGACATTCACATTTAATTTCACAATTATTATATGAACTATCTCAATCATCTAATAATAACAGTAAAAGATGTAAGCAGTAACAAATATTCTACAAACAATTTCATTGTCATATAGAAAGCATTATTCTAAGATGCTATCAACTTTTCTTTAACCTGCCTAGTTGTTTTGAAAAATTTATTCCATTTATAATTTATGAATCTCTCTGTTACTCATGAAACAGATTATTGTCAATCACTTTCTGCACATTCTATTAAAATTAAGTCCATTTTCATAAAAAACCAATTAAAAAGTTAGCTACAATTTTAATTTTTGAAATAAAATTCCTTAAAATTCAGAAATATTCTACTTGAGAAAAGTGTATTTTATTGTTTTATACGAATTTATTTCATTTTAATTCTTTATTATTTACATAAAGCTATTAAATAGATATGTTTGAACTGCAGTAACGAATATAAAAATTAAAAATAATCTGAGAATTAATATGAATATTTTGGGTTAATTATTATTACTCTTAATAATTTTAAAATGTCATTGCTTCTGTCATAAAATTTTTTAAGAATAGAGAAATTATGAATTTATCTACCTGTACATGATATTGAATCAACACCAGGACCAAAGTATTCAACAATTGCACCAGTACCTCCTTTAACAGTTAGAATTCCTGCTACTTTCAAAATAACATCTAAAAAGATAATTACTACTTAATTTTTATTTAAAGAAAAAATATTATATACATATATTTTGATCTATACCTTTAGGTGAAGTCCATCCTGACATCTTTCCAGTCAGACGAACACCAATAACTTTAGGACATTTCAATTCCCATGGAATGTCTGCCATTACATCAACTGCATCTGCTCCACCAACACCAATACAAACACCACCAAGCCCTCCTAAAATTAAAGTATTTTTTTTATAAATTTACCTAAGTCTAATGTAATATATCACCACCAAAAATAGTGTAAATATATCATCACAAAAATTATACAATTTTAATTCCAAAAATTCAAACACAGATAATCCTTGACTTACAATATCAACTTATAATCATGATATGATCGGCAAGTTTTATGATTTAGTTAGTTCAATCTGCTTGCATACAAATCCATGTGCAAGGGTCCAATATACCAACAGAATCCATTTTGTATTTGGTTAACTTTGTTTTCTTGTTTATAAGTTTACTAAAATGAATAATGGTAATTAGAAAATTGATAGATATATCTATCAACAATATATTTATATATGAAATATATTTCATATATGGTATATCATTTCCAATTTATGAGTTATATAAATATGACATCAAGTTGGAAATGATATTTCCAACTTATGATCATCTTGATTTATATTTTAGTTGCTGAAATAGAATTCCATCATAAGTTGAGGACTATCTGTAATTAACTGAACAGTATCAATGAGTTCCCTACCTCCATTTGGAGTATGACTATCTGTTCCAATTAACAACACACCAGGAAAGGCATAATTTTCCAAAATAATCTAAATATATAACAATATAAATAATCATTTATAATATGAATTTGAAATTTTGACTATAATATTTTTAATTTATTATAAAAATTTCATTGCATATATGAAGATTCTCCACAAGAAAACATTATGATGATAATATTTTCATATATTATTGACAAATTAAGAGATTAAAAATTATTATAAAGAAAATATATTATTTGAAAATATGACAATGTCTATTAGATGATTACATAAAGATCACATTCATAAATTTTGTACAATTTTATTTTGATTGAAATTCTTAAAAAACAATAAACTGAGTCATAAAAAAGAAAATTTATTGTTTGGAAATGTCTACTATAATATCATGAAAATCAGTACTTACAGCAAAAAAAAATATTTAAAAACTAATGACAAAGGTATAAGTTTCATTCTTCTATGGATTAGCATAAATAAATTTGATGTTCATCCATAGAAATATATTATCTAATTATCATTACTAGATTGAAAAGTACTAATTAGTTGTTATGCTACCAAATCGCACTAAGGAATTTTTGCTCGCGGCCATTTCAAAGTTCACTTTGATTGGTCATCACCTGTGACAGCATCAACTGAAATATTCAAGAATGGGGTTCAACAGGCTATGTCCCTCTGAATCCAGCATCTAAATAATAAGCAACTGCTTTACCATGCAGTAGCAGTCCATAGAATGCCAAAAATATTAATTTACTAGTATTTTTGATTGCTGTAAGTGCTGATTTTCTGAGATTTTATTGTTTAAAGCAAAAAACTATATCACAGAAGATAACGAACTTTTTTACTATACAATAATAATCAGTCCCCTAGAGCCAGAATTACAAATTAATTAAACACAGTTGAATAGGACAGATTGTATGATTAAAAATCATTTTCATTATCCAGGAAAAAATTGTAAATAGATATTTAGATTATCCCTGCTAGGGGACACAGAGCTAACATATAATGCTACAACGAAGATACTTGAAAAAATTACCAGTATAGAATATAGTGAAAATGATACCTTTGTAAAGGATGATTTTGAAAGTTTATATCCATCACTATACCTAGAGCCTACGTGCTTGCTTTTTTATAGATTCCTTTTGGAGAATGTACCAGAATCCAATCTCTGTGCCCCGCTACTTAGAGAAATAGCACACACAATTTGTTATAGCTCATATAATATGTTTAAAGACAATATATACCTGCAAACAAGGGGAGTGCCGATAGGTAGCCCAATCGCAGGAGTGTTAGCCGAGTTAATGGTGAGAAGCATAGAACCGGGAAAAGTGAGTATGTTCCAACCAGATTTAAAATTTTATATACAATACGTTGACAACATACTGACAATATGGTCAACTAATGAGAATACAAAAAGACTGGCAAGTGAATTCAGTGTAGAGGCATATGGCCTTACACTAAAGTTAGAACAAGAGAGTAAAAATATGGTTAATTACCTGGATATAAAAATTATTGCAGAACAAGGGAATATTGTAACGTCAGTCTACAGACCGGTAATAATTCCCAATTGGTCGGAGGACCTGGTTACATACAAAAAAGCCGTGTTCAGGTCCTTGTTCCGAAGAGCCAAACTGTACAATAAAAAAACTGAAGATATTAGAGATGAAATAAACTATATTACAAAAATAGGAGAACAGCATGGTTATAAAAAGTCTTTTATTATGAGTGAACTTAATTCAGTGAAAAGAAGAAGAGCCAGGAAGAATTTGGAAAATGAGGACGCGATATGTGCGCAAAGGCCCACGGAAGATTTTAACGGCTACGTACCAGTACCACACAGCATGAGTAAATGTAATTTTGTGAAAACTCTAGTGAAAAAACAGAAGAAAAAACTGGCAAGTAAGAGACCACCAACAGTATTTAGTGTATTAAGGAACGAGAAAGACCCCCTAAAAGAGTATGAAAAAACGGGGGTGTACAGGATACCAGTAAAAAATATGGAGACTGAACAACACTCGGCATACATAGGGATAACTTCGAGGACCCTCAAACAGCGATTAGAGGAACACAAAAGGGATATAAAATCAGGTAAGGTAAGCACAACGTTGGCTATAGAAGCATACAAGAATAACACGAAAATTTATTGGGAAGACACAAAAGTGATAAGGCGGGTCGAGAAAAAAAGCGCACGGGTATACAGCAGAAGCATTAGAGGTATTAAGGAGACAGAGCAGGGAGAATCTGTTGATTAGAGGACAGTGATTAGAGGAACACAAAAGGGATATAAAATCAGGTAAGGTAAGCACAACGTTGGCTATAGAAGCATACAAGAATAACACGAAAATTTATTGGGAAGACACAAAAGTGATAAGGCGGGTCGAGAAAAAAAGCGCACGGGTATACAGCAGAAGCATTAGAGGTATTAAGGAGACAGAGCAGGGAGAATCTGTTGAACGAGAAAGTTACAGGAGTACCCAAAGCATGGGAATATGCGATAGATAATTTGTAAAATGTATGGAACTCTCTTTTTTAATTTTATAGATCAAAAAAAGGACTGATATAGCAATCTAACTTTACTATTTTTAATATTACTTTTACTAGTATATTAGTAAGTTTATGAATATTTTCGTCTTTTGTAAGTAAATTGTAAAAATTCCTCCGTTAATTATATGTAGTTACTTTATGTAACCATGGTAACCCTTTTTTGTTTGTTTAGAATGTTGAGAACACTGAACGCTCTTAAAAAGCCATTAAATGTATTCGACAAATATTCTATATTTTAAATGTATGAACCTGAAGATGGCGATACATAGCCGAAAACGTTTGTTCGCTAATAAATCATTTTTAGAATACATCTCTACTGCGTTATAGTGCTTGTAATTCTTAATATCTAAAAAGAGTAAAAAGCAGGTGTTGTTTTGTCAAAGAATAGATATTTAGATTCTTTATTTTGATCAAAAATTAGATAATTTGGTTACAAAATAAAAATGCAATAAAAGTTCAAAAATTCTACTAGAATAAAAAGTTATGAAAATTATCTGAAGTAATTAATATAAACACCAAACAATTATATCTTCAAGTTGTTCAAACTATATAATATTTATGAATTTTTAATCAGTTTTCATAATATGTTTATTTTATTATATGGGAATTTTTATAGCTTCAATTCTATTAGAAATAAACTTTTTCTTATAAATATTGATCAAAATAAGATAATGTTAATATTCAAACATAATATATTACAATAATCAGCTTTAATAAGGAAAATTTTGTTTGCAGATACATACATGATTATATTGTACTCACACATAATCACACCTGACACTGCAATTTAATTTTGGTCATTTAATGAATAATTTGAGATAACAACAGTATTTGTCACAAATGATAACAAATTAAATGACCGTATATTCTTATAAAGTATATCCAAAAAATGAAATTAGTGAAGTTAATGAAAGAATGTCTAACTCCAAAAATTTTAAATAATCTAACAAACTTAAATGAGTTATTTCTATATAATAAACTTAGGCAACTTATAATAAATTTAAAGAAAATAAAAAAGAAAAACTTTGGAACTTTGGAATTACATAATAATTGAAAATTATTATTTAATTTTTCATAACTTCATTTAAAAGTGTGTGCCAATTATATCTTAAACACAGTTTTTGAATTTAAATAAATAAAATATCATGAAGTTAATTAAATTTATAATTATTTTGTCATGTTAAGAACTGTTATTATTAGAATATTTTAAATTTATATGGAGCTCATCCTCAATCATTACACCAATAAATATATTTATATAAATAAAATTTTGTTTGGAAAAATTTATTTATTTTTATTCTAAATTGTATAATTTTAGAGATATAATTAAATTCCTTAAATTTTGAAAATTATTGTAAATCTAAAATAATTCTATGTAAACTTATTAAAATTCAATAAGAAATTTATTTTGTATATTCCATTCTTTTAATTCATATATCTTATCACAAATTGCAATAAATTTATAAATAAATTTGATACATAAATTGGTGTGTGTTAAAATTTTAAAATATATAATTTAAAGTCTGTAAAAATAATTTTTGAATAATAATATTTAATTTTAAAGTCTGTAAAAATAATTTTTGAATAATAATATTTAATTCATCAAAATTAAGTATATCAGTAAATAAAAAAAGTTACAATCTTTACTTATCAAAAATTAAATTTAATTGCAATTTCATCTTTTCATAAAGTTATTTATAATATTCTAAATATAATTTATTTTAAAATCAATAGTAAAAGCACTCTCAAAATGAGTTCTTTGACTTATGAACAAGTTTTGAACTTTTGTATAAACAATACATTCATATAAATCTAGCATGTTGGAATGGCACTGCCATTAATCATAACCAGCTTTAAGTGGGTATTAAACTGCTTCTTTTCATTAAAAATGAAATAAACAAATACAATACTGTTTAGCAGTATAAAAACTTTTAATAATTGTAATCTGAACCATTTTCAATTAAAAAATTTAGTCAGCATCAATGGAAATATAGAATGGCAGAACATTACAAAAATACAGAAAAGCTTACAAACATTCATTTTAAAATTTTATAAAATTTCAAAAATTCCACAAGAATTTTAAACATGATAGCAAAATGCTCTGTGAAGAGGTCAACTCTGACCTATCCTGCTTATTATTTTATTACATTCTTTTATTATTTATCGTTATTTTCAATATTATCTAACATATTATATTTTAGTTTAAAGAGTTGACTTACTTCCCACATTCTCTGTCTCAGTATTTCGCAATCGCGTGTATGGAACAGACAGCAGTCTTCCAAAAGAGCTTTCCCGGCTAGTGACATCATCTTATCTAAATAAGTTTTACCACTGAGCCAATATGAGAATATAAGAATGGTCTCTTATCGATGTTTTGTTCAGTATATAATTAAATTGTAAAGAGGATGACATTGATACTCTAAGCTAATCAAATCTGATATTGTGACGCGACTTATGCAAATGAGCCGAGATCGGGATTGTAAGTCACGAAGTATAAAAATGAAATTGTGACGCGACTATATGCAAATGAGCCGAGATCGGGATTGTAAGTCATGAGGTATAAAAATGGAAGTAACCAACGACTCAGCGAGATGTTGGTATCAATGTGAGGTTGGCTAAGTGACAATTGAGTTTCTTGTGAAGGTCTACAATTGCTTGAAGTTTGTATCAGTGGTGGAGGTAGTAGAATTAATTAGTATTTAAGGATATAGTTATTGTAAATAAATTGGATTTTTGGATATTTGAATTTTGATTGAACAAGTTTTATTGATTATTTGAATCTGCTTTATTATTGTTTAAATAAAGCTTTGTTTACAGTTTTGTAAATGTTTTTGAGTCTAATAAATTTTATATTTTTGTTATTTAACTTGTTCTGAGAATTTCTTCAATTTATTAGCATAATTTTCTATCATCATTTTTTCATTTAGCTTTAACACTTAATTAATACTTCTAATTATAAGTTTTCTGGTTGTTCGTTTTTCCCAGTTAGAAGTTAAATTTTGAATTAATTCTATTTAAGTTAGAAAGTAGTAAAAGACCTCAGCTCAGGCCAAACTCTGGATTTGCAGAGTTGTTAGAACTGTTAGGTTAGATTTATTATTATTGGTAAGAATTCATGACTTTGCAGCTCTAGCAAAAACTTTAATGTAAAATTACACAGCTATTTAATATATTATGGCAATATGTCAAGATAGTGGAGTTTATACCAAAAAACTTTATATTATATCCATAACTTTTTATTCAAATAAATTGAAATAAAAAACCTTTAAATTGATATAATTATGTCATGACCAATGAGATGATTGATGGACATTTTATCAATGAACATTTCATTGAATGGACATTGAGCAGATAATTGGCCAAACTAAGAATTAGCAGAACAGATATTGGCCAAATGGACTTAGGGCTTTTAAATTTTATTAGTATTTCTTTTTTTTAATTTTGTTACTTTTATTTATTCTTTTTAATATATTTGCTTTAAAAATAAACATTACAACAAAAAAATGATATCATTGCATGATAAAAACTTTTGCTATAAGATAAAATACTATAATTTACTATAAGATAAAATATAATCAATTGTAATGTAACTGCTACATAAAAATTGCAGTATTAAATGAAATGTTCATAAATATTTAGATTTTGAGCAACCACTCTGAAGAAGTTGCTTCTTAAATACTTTTCATATTTCTCAATGATTGACTTTAATTTTGTATTTATTATCTGATACTACTGCTTCAGTTAGGTTAAATCACTTTGAATTAAGTTACTAAATCACAATAGGACTTTTTGATGGTAGCCATTTTTAAAACAAACTACATGTTTGTCAACATCCTGGTGAGGTCAACTGGAAAGTTAAAGGATGAGTTCAATGGGTTGGGCCCAGATTCTTCCTAAAAAATTGAAAGTCTGGATTCCAGAATTGCAAGTCAAGTCCATCTGCATGATATATTTTGGATGAATCATTTAAAGCAGGGCTGTCCAACCTGTGGGCTGCATGCGGCCTACCGCTGTGATGAATACGGCCCAACAGAAAATCAAACTTCCTTAAAACATTGAGATTTTTATGTACTTTTTTTTAATTTTTTGAAATTCACTATAACATAATCAAATAAAGTATCATAATCAATTTAAAGTATTATTTTGCAACAAATATGATTTTTAAATTGAAGATGATTTGATCAAAGTTTCCTATGTGTATATTTTGTATATGTATTAAAAGGAGCAACAAATTTGACATGCTCTCTGTTTGGACATTTATTTGTTGGCTGAATGCCAATTCAGTTATATGTTTATTTAGATAAATATCCAAAGAAAATGATCATAAATGAAATGACCATTGACCAAACATCTGTCAGCCAAGTGTTTAGGAGCCTAATGACATATATTACATAATAAATGAAGTGATTTAGTTCTCTAAGTGCAGTATAAGAATAGTTTTCTAGTTATGAATAAGACTTACATATGAATTATATTTCTAACTCATTGACCAATGTTGAAGAACCATATTGAAAATACACAAAATATATTTTATTTCATTTGGTTATTACTCATTGTTCAATCACATTGATGGTACAGGAAAAGTCCGGTAAGATTTAAAAAAACAAAAACTTGATTCAATAATCATAATAGATATAAGCTTAATAATACTAAAAATAAAAACCATCAGCACTACAGCAGGAAAGATTTTCATAACTTTAATAAGTGAATAAAAAACACCAAATTTAATAGCGCTTTCGATTTAATATAAAATCCTCATCAGATACAAATGTACAGTACAAGAATGCAGAGAGTTCTACAGAATGCACATAACATTCTTTAACAATTTTAAATAAATATGGTTACAATAGTAACAAACATCAACATAAGTTATGTAATATGATAATACAATACAATATCAAAGTAACATACAGGCTAGTTATATTAAAATAAAAACGAACAAGTGTGAAACAATCATTATAAAAGAAACACACCCTAGAAGAGGAAGAGTAGCGGAAACTTTAACGATTCTTGATAAGAAAAAAGTTGAATGTAAACCAATTAATAAGTTAGATCCATCTAGTATCAATAATGCTTGGAGATGGTGTATAAAATGAAGTTAACATTCTTTCATGTAATTGAGTTAAAAATAGCCTATTATTTGGAATTTGATTGTTTTGCATGTTATTTATTATATATATATGTATGTACAACTCGTTCTTCTTTATTTTAATATAACTAGCCTGAATGTTACTTTGATATGGTATTGTATTATCATATTACATAACTTATGCTGATGTTTATTACTATAGTAACCATATTTACTTAAAATTGTTAAAGAATGTTATGTGCGTTCTGTAGAACTCTTTGCATTCTTGTACTGTATGTTTGTAGCTGATGAGGATTTTATATTAAATCAAAAGTGCTATTAATTTTGGTATTTTTTATTCACTTAAGTTATGTAAGTTTTTCCTGCCATAGTGCAGATAGTTTTTATTTTTCAGTCTTTTTGCCAGTGTAGTGAATTGGAATTTTAATAATACTATTTAAATAACTTAAAAAAAATTGTAGAATTAAATTCTTTTTATAAAAATATAAGGAACTAAATTTTATTGGAAATATATTACTACAAAAAATTTATTGATATTGGATGGTTATAATGAAAAATTCCAATCAATCCAAACACCATTAACTTTCAAGAAAATTTTTTGTACACAGTATATTCCCAATTAATTGAGATAGTTGGGAATATTTTCTCCAGTTAATTTACAAAATACTCAAAAAGAATCTGAATTATGGATAATATGAATTTAATATTTAAAAAATATATAAATTGCTACATACATATTTTCAAAAGGTTTTATTAGTTACTAAAAGGAAACAAGAATTATTTGCAGCAAGAAATTATTGCAATATTGATAATTTTAATTAAATAATTGGTGATTAAAATTAGAATCAAAGATATACAGAAATAAACCTGGAGCATTTAAAAATTTTACAGATATCACATCTAAGATAACACATTGATAATTGGAATATTTGTTGACTTATTTATAAGGATAAAAGTGCATAATTTGTTTAAAAATTGCCCTAGTTCTTATAAGTCAAAATATCAGAAGTCTTTTCTTTTGTATGGTAAGCTTGGTGGCTAAATTTTGATTGT
>AYEL01054872.1:0-13049 GCA_000484575.1 Olivierus martensii
CGTTCAACATAGAGAGGTGTCCAACTTGACAGGTTTTACTGTATTTACATCTCTATGGATGGCTGTTTTTTTTAGCTTACTGATTAACCCCATAGTTTACAAAATACAGAATTTAGTTTTTTATTATAAGAAAAAATGATTTTTAAATTTCTGTGAAAAACAAAAATTTTTTCTAAATATTCAAATTTCAAACTGTTTTTGTTTAATTTTTATAGCAGAAACTAAAACTTAAAAAAAATCTTATAAAAGTGCTTTTTTCCTAATAAAATTTAAAAAATATCTTTTAGATATCTACAAATAAAATTAATACATAAATGGCACTTAAAAAGTAAAATGAGTTTTAATTAATTTATTTTATATATGTATTGTTATGTTTTGATGAAATAAAATAACCTAATAATTTTTTGAGTTTTTGTTTAGAAAACATTAAATTCTTAATCAGTTATTCGTGCAAGAGTTTATGAACAGAATTTTCTTTGAAAAATGGATTAGAAAAAATGGACTATTCATAATTTAAAGATCACAAAATTTAATCTATATGAATTTTCTTTTTTGAAGATATGTTAAAGTTTAGCTTTATTTTACACAGAGCCATTTTGTTTAAGATTTAATGAAATATTTTTATTGTTTTAGAAAACAATATCTTCTATAGAAGAAATCATATCATATATAGTATATGCACAGGTATTTTAATATCAAACAGATATTAAATAATTAATAATGGAGTTCAATGAAGTTTACTACAGAAAAATATTCATTCTTTTTGCATAATAAAAATTGCATTCATTAACATTATTTGATTTTAATAACATTAATTTTCAAAATATGGTAATTTTTATATATATTAAGAAGTTTCTGCACAGCTATGACTCAGCTCTGACTAACAAAGTCCACAGTCTGCCTATGCATGTGGTTGTGAATCATATCATTGCTTTTCGTATCTGTTTTGGTCATATCATTGACTGATAAAAATGGTCTTTTGTCATCATGTTTTCAGTACGAGAAAGAAGTCGTCTTTGCTATCTGATCCAACTCAGTCTTAAAATTTACCCTCAGCGGTTTAAAACAACAGATGATCTTTATTAGAGATAATAAGAGGCTAGAATAGAAATAATTTATGAGAATTGAGAGAATTTACAAGAATAGAGAATACTCCCTATTACTTATGTATAATTACCATAAAATTTTCATAGAATATTTCATTTTGAATGCTTATTTGCTTAACATTTTTAAATGTAATTTATTAATATAAGTTAATAGTAACTCGATCAATAGGATATCAAGAATTTAATTTAAAATTTAATAATCAACAAAAATGCTGTTAAAATTTTTGTTTTCTGTTATTTATTTCCTGAATATAATTAATCAAACTAAGATACTGATCAAAATCTTTTATCGTTATAAAAGCTTATTGTTAATATTGTATGTATCAATTTAAGAAACAAATCTAGCAAATTATTAAGAAAAGCAACAAATTACATTTGTTGCTTTTCTTAATAATTTGTATTCTTTATATATTTTAAAATAAATTTTTAAAATATATAAAGAATACAAATTATCTTGTTATATTTACTCTGTAAATGAATGAATATCTATGTTGATTTTATTTGATTCTGTTTAAATATATTTGTGATTAAGTACCAAATAATGCATTTTTAAAAGAATAAATTTTTACCTCTTCAATTGATTTCCCACTAGAACTTTCACTTTTTGCCCTTCTACTACGATATTTTGATCGTTTCTGTGATCTTCTTGAATTTCGTTCATTTGTTGTGTCAGTATCTAATTCTGAGTCTTCTGTCTGACTAATAATATTTAAAAAACTTAAATTTATTTTGAAATGTCAATATAAAAAGTAACATTTATAAATATATATATACTTTTGTTTATCATTATATTCTTCAAATTTTTTATGTAAAGAATGAGTTTTCCTCCCAGTTGTACTATAAAAATGAGAATTTTCACCACGATTGCATCTTCTGGCAAAATGAGGAAGAGATCGCACTTGTATATGAGATGAATGAGATTTGCCAATTGTATGCATTGGACTAGTTCTTAATGGAGATTTCAGTGGATTCCGCCTTTCTCTCATGGGTGTTGAACCACAACTAGAACTATCAGTGGAAGTACTGTAAGTAGCAGTAGGTGTTGATTCTGTTAATGAAAATATTAATTCAGTTAAATACGAGTTAATTTAAATTAAACAAAATATTTATTGATTTAAACTAACCAGAACATATTTTTTTCATTTGAATTTTCTCTCTACTTTTTTCAAATTTCTCTTCTTCTTTATGATTGTTAGAAGGGAAGTGATACATTGGATTGCTAAATGCAAGAGGAGGAGGAAGACAAGTTGATGGTTGATGGGCTGTCTCCTGTTGAAAAACGGGGTCCACGGGTGAACTAGATTGGCTGTATGCAAATGATTGGTAGCCAGAGGAGGCCACTGTGGACAGCTGCAGAAAAGAACAAACGAATGGAGTAGAAGCAAGGAGAGATGCAACCTAGAGAAAGCAAAGATAGAAGAAATTGCATACGAGAGAAAGTTTGTTTCATTAGAAAACAAAACAAGAAATATAATTAAGGACAAATTTGACATGCAATTAATAAACATAAGTTGAGCATTTTTTAAAGCATAATTAATAAATCATTGCAAAGATTTTGAAACACTGGTAAGTAATTATTTAAATAATTTTTCATAAAAAATTATCATTTACAAAAAGATGAAATAAACAAGAAAATTTAAAAATGGTGTTTGTCTTAACAATAGTAATTTAATTAATAAAAAAAAAAAATTCAGTAAATTCATAATAATCTTGAAATTGTTTTAATTTTGTAAACAGAATTTTGTTTATAAATACTGTATATACGTAATCCCCCATTTATGTGAGTTCTATTCATGCAAATTCAGGTATACAAGAACTAGCTTTTATTTCTTTTATTTTTTGTACATAACTTTAAATTAATTGTACATAAATTTATTAATAGCTCAATTATAAAATTATTGATAATGATTTTAGAAAAACAATTAGCATTGTTGTTGGTAATCATATCTATCATATCAAACTATTGTTTGCATTATTTTTAGGCTTTTATCATGCTATATTATTTATATATTGTGAACAGTTAAAATGAAACGAGGAAAAATATTGTATCAATAATTTGATATCTAAACTCAACAATCAATAAATACAATATAAATAAACTAGGTTACCCAAAATTTTAAACAACAATACAATATATTGCATTATTACTATATTTCCTCAGTTTATTTATTTTTATTTGTTAAAAAGATATAAATTTAATAGGTTATTAAATCATAATGAATAATAGAGTATATATATATTGCATATGCAACTTACATATTCAATATATATTTATTTTCTGATCACAAAAAGATTATAGGAAGCAGTTTACATAAAGTGAAATTTATGTAAATCAGATTACACAAACCAGGGAATACCCCCTTTTTTTTTCTTTTGGATTCTTAAGCTCATTTAAATGAATTTTGTATACTTGAGATATTTAAGAACAGAACTCTCATGCATATGGAGGGTTGAATGTATTTAACAGTTTTATTTAAGTTGCATTTATCTAAGAAGTTCAATGAAAATTTTAATATTGAAAATAGACTTCTAGTAAACAAAATTCAAAAATCAGAATTAAAGAAATATTATTTTTATTATTTAGATAGAATTATCTCAGATGGATAATTAAAATAAAGTAATAAAATAATAATTTAATAAAAGCATCAAAAAAACTATTAGTGCAAGGTTATTATTTATTTAGATAATATATATAAAAATATATATGAAAATTAGAAACTAGCAAAAAGTAAAATATAAAGCAATTTAAAATTAAAAGAAAGCATATTCAAGTATAACAAAATTTAATAAGTAAGCATATGGACCATTTATTTTGAAAGTGGTGTAAGTCTATTTTTTTAAAACAATGAGATATTACATAAATAAAAAGTTTACACTAAAATAATGCAATATTTCAGTTTTTTAAAAAAAATGGACTTACACCACTTTCAAAATAAATGGTCCATATTATTCTGATATAATTTTTCAAGGTCTAAATAATGAAAATGTAATTAAGTATTTAGATGAATATAAGTTTACTATTAAAAGTATCCATCCATTATTGTAATAAATAATTTTTAATTATCTTCTAACATCCATCAAGAAAAATTAGAAATCGTTATGATTTGAAATTGTTCTACTAACTTATTATGTCAATATCAGCTGATTTTATTAACAAGATCCATCACAACAGCAATTTAAATATACCAAGGATAAAAACATTAATACAGTGTTACCTCACAATTCAATAATTTGAATTTTGCTGTATGGCACATGCACATACATGGAATTGTGTGATGTTATTTGTTATTTATCAGTTCTTATTGGGCTGACAATGTACAAAGAAACACTTTTCAATTTTTAATAACTTCACTTAATTGTGACAAAGCAATTGTGACAATTGCTTTGTCACAATTAAGTGGAATCTAGTGGACTAAATTCCACTTAATTGGGACAAATCTCAAAGAATGGAAACTAAATTAATAAACTAATACATAATTTAAACGCTTAATTGGAACAATAACAGAAAAAAAATTTTTTATAATTTCATTATATTTTATCATATTTTAGGATATTTTTACTACTAATATATTATTTTCAAAAATTCTGAATTTGTTGAAATATAAAGAATTAAAAATTCTTTTGATCAAGCTGTTGTGATTATGATCTATATAATCCAGATTATTCTTAATCTCAAATTTAGTAAAAATTTATTGTATTATACATCAAAATATAATTTATATTACAAATATCACAGTTTTTATTCAAAATAAATATAAAATAAAAGAGATAATATAATAAAAATGATAATGATCTAAAAAACTTTTAAAACATCAATTTATTTGGAAATAAAATTTTCTTATACAGGGAATTTCTGCTTAGAAACAATATCAAAAATGATATTATTTTAAAGCAGAATATAGTTTGAATAAAACAAGATCAAAGTAAATCTGATGTGACAATTTATTTAGATAAATTTAAAAGAGTATTCCAAATGTAATATAAATAAAAATAGTTTTAAAGTTCAAATCATTCAGACTAGACAATATTGATCAAATAATCTCAATAATATTAGATTACATAATTTATCCATGACATATTTTAAAACATTACTTACTTGACTTATGGACAATTGACTGTCTTTTATGTTAGAATGCTCATTTTCCCCCGATGATGTAATTGCTTCATCTTCAATGCTTGGCATCCTTTCCGAAAAATTATTTACTAGAAGAGGCCGACGGTTTCGATTATTTGGAGATATTTTGCTACTGTTTGCTGGATTCTTTACTTCATTCTTCTCTAAAGAATTAACTCTTTGAAACATCGAATTTTGAATATGTGCTAGCTGACTTTTCATTTGTTTGGAGAAGTTATCTTCACTACTAGTGAAATTCTTAGGATCATCAGATTTAATTGATATTTTTTCTCCATGATAATGATCGGAATTCAGAGCACTGAAGAGAACATAATCGTCAGCTGTAGACAGGTCTGAAGCTGGTTTCTTGCTACTACCCAATAAGTAAGTATTTCTAGAAATATTTACACCTAAATCAGTTATTTAACGTTTATTTTTTCTTAAGGATAAAATAAGGATGCCAATCTGCATCAATTAAGACTCATAAAAAAATATCATATTATAAAGAGATATGTTTTCATTAAAGAAAATAAAATTTTGGACAGATTATTTTTTAACAAAATAACAAAATATTAATATTAATTATAAAAGATTTGTATTATGGCATAGCTAAGACTGCTTTATTGTAAGTTGATTATAATTATCATTAGTGTATAAAAATAGAATTTTCTGTAACTGACAACTATTTTATTAGTAAATTCAAAATTTTATAAATTCTTTGAAATGATTGGCATCCTTATAGAAGTTATCCAAGACATTAGGAATTACAAATCCAGGATGTTCTAGCCAATTCTAGATGATGGAAAATCTATTTCAAATATTATTTAATTTAAAATAATATTTTGAAAGATAAATCAAATTTTATATGAAAATATAAACTAAATAGAAACTTCTTGGGTAGTTTTTTAATTTTCAAAATTCATAAAATAAAAATAAATGCTATAAAGTATAATATATATATATTTAATATGCAATTTTCTTTTTTATCTCAAAGCCTAAATATTATTTTTCTTAATTTTTTAAATATTCAATAAAAAATTTCATATTTTCCAAAATTGATAAATATTCTTATTTAAATAGAAATTAATATTAAATATATATAAAAAATATGCAGAATGTCCAGTAAGTCTGTTAAATAAGTACATGTTGAAAATCTTTACAGAAAAATAAAAAGTTTTGAGCTATTTTTTGATACATCATCATATTTTTTGAAAAAAAATGAGTTTACTATTTTCTCACATTATATTCAGTTTCATTATTTCCATTTATATAACCTAAGGAGGTTAACAATATAAATTTATTTTCATAAAAACATTTAAGGATGTATAAATGGTAATGATTTTCTTAGTATTATTTATCAGCATGTTTTTATTTTCAAAAATAATATACAGTAAATATTTGTGTAAATCTTCATATAACCAAAAATTAGTTAACTAGTTTTACAGAAAATGGAGATTTATACAAATAATTAATTTTTTTTTTAAATAAAAACAAGCTCAGCAATAGTAAGAAAGTCAATAGCAAATTGATATTGTTAACCATAAATTTGTTTTCTGTAAATTAGATTTTAGTTTGATAGAAATTACAAAACCAGATGACATTTTTGAAATTGTCTGTTTTCTTTTTTTGAAAATTATAATTATAACAGAAAAAGTTTAGGATTCTGTCTTTTTTTCTATAACAGATCATGCTATGTAATTATTTTCTGGAGCTTACTGAATATCCTATATATATATATATATAAATGAATATAACCAATGTTAAATTTCAATACTTCTTGACTTAAGTAATTATAATAATTCTAATGATAATTATCACTATTTATTGTTAATTAACTATTTAAACTTCTAAGGTAATATCATTATATATCATAATCAATATAATACATTCTTCCCTTTATTCACAAGTCTCTGCTTATACAAATAATTGTAATTTTTATTCTAATTTTGATTAATGAATTCCTTACAAAAAAATGCCCAAGAAAAAATTTCAGTTGCAGTTGAATTGGTGCCTAATTGATGACATGGAGAAATTGGAAATATCTAATGTTGTTGACATATTTTATGTCAAAAGTATCAGACACATCATACAAGCATTTTTCATATATCTCATTTCCTAAATATGCAACCATCTTATAAAACAAAATATCAACTTTTGGATGAGTATTTAAAATTAATATTTCCTTATTGAATTTTTCTGCCATATTTTTTTTTATTTTTATTTTACTACAGGATGAAATACTCAATAGCATATTATACAACTGATGCTCTTAGTGAATTATTATTATTATTGTTCTTTACAAAGCATACTTTATGAAACAGCTAAACAATAAGCATAGAGATATATTAAGGATAATCAAACGTGATACTGCTTTCTTAGGTGTATAACCAGAAAATGTAAAAAATAAACACAACAGCACTTACAGCAGTCCCGAAAAAAGCATTTTTTATTATTGCTTCTCAAGTGAGGAACGTTTTTGACTATACAATAGTCATCTTCAACTCTGTGCGCTTAAATGGTTACTAACTGCAGGCGTTCTACAAACAACTCCATTCTCCCAGTAGTAACCTGTTCTGAGATTGGGTTACAACAGGGAGAACAGAGTTGTTTGTAGAACGCCTGCAGTTAGTAACCATTTGAGCACACAGAGTTGAAGATGACTATTGTATAGTCGAAAACGTTCCTCACTTGAGAAGCAATAATAAAAAATGCTTTTTTCGGGACTGCTGTAAGTGCTGTGTTTATTTTTTACATTTTCTGGTTATTAAGGATATATTGTGCTACAAAAAGTGCTTTGTTAGATTGTGTTATAATAATAAATACTAATTATTGAAGCAATGTTATTTTTATTTATATATTTTAATGACATTTTAGAATATTTTAATAAAAAGGATGACATTTTTTAAGCTCATGAAATTTATTATTAATTTTTCTCATTTAAATTAATGGCAATTTTGGTCTCATTTTATGATAATGTAATTCATGAGCAGTTTTCAAGATTACAGTTTATTTGCAAATTGGGGAAGAACTATTAAATATATTATATTATGCATTCATATTACAATATCACATTATGATGTATAGTGTAATATGTAGATATGTATAATTTTAACATAATACAGTGGGTGATCGGTTAACGAACAGTTCGGATAACGAACACTTCACAGAACAAACTGTGGGACCCGCGGACTCGAAATGATAGATCAGCCCGATGGCTGCGTGGTAAAGCTGTGGCTTAACATTCTGGAAAAGATCAGCCAGATGGCTGCGTGGTAAAGCTGTGGCTCACCATTCTGGCCAGATGGCCGCATGGTAAAGCTGTGGCTTACCATCCTGGAGGATCTGGATCCCACTCCTCTCGATGGCTGCATAGTAAAGCTATGGCTTAACATTCTGGAGGATCCGGGGGTCCCACTCCTCCAATTTTTCAGGGACGGATCTGGGCCCAGCCCGTTGAAATACATCCTTCCGGTTGACTCCATCATGGGTGTTGGTCAGCCTGTGATGATGGCGGCTCTATAAGTGGCCGCCACCGCCAGATAAAAATATTCCATGAGGATATTTCGGCTTAACTAACCTAATGGAATGACAGGCTTAGGCCTTGCGCATTCGTGGACTTATGGGTAAGGATGGAAGAACAGTAGTTTTCTTGATTAAAATGAATTCAGAGACAACATAAAACAAATCAAAGATTTATTAAAGAAGGTAAGAGAAAGGTTTTACAATTTTTTGGTCTTAGAATGGCACTCATATTCAGGTTGAGGTCAATAGGCTTGGGGATCTCTACCACGACAATGCTATTAATCACTTCCGAAAAATCCTGAAGGAGAGAAAGAAAAGCAATCGATATTGGACAGATTCTTTATCAGAAAATAAATATATAAATGAAAATGCAAGATGTATATATTATTGTTATTACATATAAATAAACGTAGTAAGAAATTATATAATTTTTTATTTATTTTTTTTGGGTCTCCGAAACGAATTAATCAAATTCCTATAAAAAACCTATGATAAATCGATGATCGGTTAATGAACAATTTGGATGACAAACATTGTCTTGGAACAGATTATGTTCGTTAACCGATCACCCACTGTAATTATGTAATGTTGATGTAATTTTGACATAAGCAATGCTTCTAGGTACATAATCTTTGTATAAGTTGAGAAGTGTCAATAAAAATAATTCAAAAACATTCTTATAATTACAAAATAAATTGAATGCAAAAGTAAAATTAGCAATTTAAATGCTATTTTTGTCTAAAATGTAATGAAATTCAAAATTGCTATAAAATTTTAAGTAAAAACAAAAGTGTATGATCAATCAACCAATTTATAGCACAAAGTTAGATGTATAATTTGATTGAAAAATTTTACCAATTACAAATATAATATCATGCCTCTTTAAACAAATCAATTTGAATAATGTGCTTTTCAAAATATAATATGTTTTAATCTTTATAAGATTTATATTTTTTGTTTTTGCTTCAAATAAATTACTTTTTACTAGTTGAACATTTAAAACTTTAAATATTCAGCTGCTAAATTAATGACAAAAATTTATGAAAATATTTATATTCAAAATAAAATTAATACGATTAAAAGGAAACTTTTGACTATATTCAATCATATTAAATTTTAATCATAATATATTATTATTAACTGTTTTGCAAAATGCCATCAAAAAGCAATATCCCTTGCATTTACTTGCTGAAATTATTGTTGATAGTCCTAACACAGTGGTTCTCAACTAGTGTGCCGCCAAACCTTTGGCAATGTGCCGCAAAAAATTAAGAATGAATTATATGCATGTATAAAAATTGAATGTATGCAATTGTATGAATCATATATATTAATAGTGAAACATGATTGGCTGGATATCTCTTTTGCAATCGAACCACTGTACTGATTCTTATAAGTAGGGTATCGTTAGCAAAATATAATCCTCAAATTTCTGCAACAGCCAAAATTTTTTGTTGTTATTCATAACAACAAAACATTATAGTTTCTCTAAAAAGACAAAATCCGCAAGTGGCACTATAACTTAATAACGGCTGCCATTTAATGATCCCATATACAGAGTATGTCTGTAATCTGAATGTAATAAGCTGTTAATGAAAATTCGTTGTTAAATCTACATTATTATTTAAAATATTTAGATGTGCAACCAAATTTTAAAATATTAAAATGTGTTCCTCAACAGAAAAAAAAATTGAGAACCACTGTCCTAACAACAACATTTTCGGTATTACATTTTTAATATAGAAATATTTTTCATTGAATTTTATTTTAATCAATCAATTTCTTAATGTTCTTTTTAATTCAATTGTTCCAATACAATTTCTTTTCACATATTAGTTTTCATATCAAATCTTCTGTCTAAACTTAATTTCAAATTTATTTATTATATAAAAATTCTTTCCTCATATAAGTTTAATAAAATACAATTTTATATTATTTAAAAAAATCAATCATGATATAATAGAATTAACTGTCTTTATTTTCTCAATAAAAAATTGATAGTTTCTTCAAAAAAATAAAAAACAGAAGAAGAAGACTACTGTATATACTTGTGCATAAGCTGATCTCCTTACTTGAAAATTTGAATATTGGTAAAAATGTGAAACCCATGTATAAGCCAACCCCCAACTTTCAAGTGTTAGAATAATATGATATTCATTGAAATAAATTAATAATTTTTTTTATAATTTAAAAAAGTTTCCAAATCCTGCTCATTATTGGAATAAATAAGGCCATTTAAACAAAATGCCAGACTTACAGTTTTGAAATGTCACAATGTGATATAAAGAAAAAAACTTGATGGAGAACAGGATGCCATTGTGTCACATCGCATCCAGTCATGTTTCTCTACAATACAATTTTATTGAAGTGTTTGTTTGGTAGAAAATATCAAAAAATATTAAAAATTTTCGTTATTTCCAAATCTCAACAAAAATATTTAACAAAATTTAAATGATAAAAAATCAGAATGAAAATACACAACAGAAATTTTTCTGCAACCGATGGGAGTAGAATGTCAATCACACACATGCAATCGTCAAAGTGTAAATCTGATATCTGATATCAGCTATAAAATAATCATCCTCTATTTTCTAAATGATCAGAACTATATGAAAGCACAAAAATTGTCAATCAGAAACATTGGAGATTGCTATATAGTCAATTCTCGTTATTTGTGTAGTTAGTTTCTGTAAATTCTTTGTGAATACTGAATCATTTTATGCTTATGGGAAATATAGAGTTAGGTTCCTGCGAACCTTTCTTCCCAATATTTTCAGCCTTTGCTTTATGTTTTAGTAGTAAAATACACGAATATGGAATCTACAAATAATGAGAATTGACAGTATTTCCATTTAATATTAATTTTAAAATTGATGATACATGAATTAATGGCTGGCATGTTTACTCAATAAAAAAAGATCATCTATACACATTCCTGATCTTACTTGTGAAGTACTCAGTAAATTAATATTTTTGAATTTATTTAAATATGAACATTTCACAGATTTCTATTTTCTACTAGATAGCCTGATTCTTTTGTTTTCCCTTTCAAAATCTGACGCTAGCAATGCAGTGAAGCTACTGTTTAAGCTACTGTCATTGGTTGATATGAACTACTTTTATTGGCTACTGTGAGCTTCAAAAACGAAACCGCTGAGAACAAAAGCCATTTATTGACGTTCCACTTGGTTCGTTTCCACGTGTTTTTTTCTGTTCGTTCCTTTAGTATTTTTTCTGTTTTAAGAAAATAGCTATCATGGTTATGAGTTGTGTAGTGTATGCATGTAATCTCAAGAGGAAAAAAGGTGACAGAAGTTACAGTTTTCATAGGTGAGGAAATACCGTAGTTTATGGACTATAAGACGCACTTTTTTTCTTCGAAAAATTGCCTCAAAAGCTCAGGTGCGTCTTATACTCAAAATTAATAAAAAAATATCCAGTGTTTGATTTAAAATTCCCGCCAGTCTTAAAAATGGCCATATATTCGATGCCACGGGAAACCTATTTCTATCTGGCAACATTGGATTCAACTGGCAGCAGTGCACCGATGCGACGAACATGAGTTGCGGGGATTCACAAGCTTGCTAACACTGTCTCCCTATGATGCGTCATTGCAGTTACGTTGCCAGTGAACTTGAATTGAAAGTGATTTGTGTTATCGGTAACAGTACAATATTTTTGTTAGTAGCTAGTTTCATAATGGAAAAAAATAAAAGGAATTCATATGATGCAGGCTATAAATTGAAAGTATTAAAAAAAATGGTAAAAATGTTATTTTTTTAAAAAATTGCTTAAAAATTAAGGTGCATCTTATAGTCCGTAAAATATGGTATATATTTTTTATGGTAGGCTTCTACTTTCACTGCTTTGCATTTTTTTATGACCCGTGTATGATATGTCGATAACCGATATGTCTATGAATATAATAAGTCATGTTATAGTGTGTCTTAATGCCTATCAGTTTTTTGTGCTTGATAAATTAGATGTTAGTTAAAATGGTCAATTTTAATCTGGGCACGTGGCATGCGAAAACAGTGGCAGTCAAAGTAGAATCTTACCCTTTATATATTTAGTTTAGTTTGATAAAATCCGACGATATATCAGTCTAACATATTCTATCTATATTTAAATAGATTTCCTCTTAATCGGCCTGAAATGCTTTCTAAATGGATTATTGCTATAAGATGAGAAAACTGAAAGCCAGGAAAGTATAGCCGGCTTTGCAGTAAACATTTTACTTAAGACTGCTATCAAGTAATGCCAGGTGCAAAAAAGAAACTATTGAAGGAAGATGCAGTCCCTTCCAT
>AYEL01054908.1:0-19414 GCA_000484575.1 Olivierus martensii
CTCTTCTCAACAATCGGTCTTAAGGTAATCGGGGTCTTATGTGTTTTATCACTGTTTACTATTTAACTGCTTAAAACTCCAATTAAACTCAATTAATTACTTAGCACTCATTGCAGTTTTAGATCAAAACTCTTTTAATTAGCTTTCGTTTAATACAAACGTTTTCGACACCTATCCAGTTGTTAATCAGTGATTGCATTTTCATCAAAGGTCATTAACAGGGATTGAATTTTTTCTTGTTCATTTATTTATATTTTTTTCATTAATATATATGATATTGAAAAGAATATACCCAAAAATAACTTATTTCTGAATCTTGATAAATTATAAAATCAATAATAATATTTTTATCAAAGGGATTTTATATTCATTTTTATAAAATTTTTTAGATAATTTAGAAGATAGTTTAGAAAAAATTATTCAGCAGTCACCACCTTCAAAATTAGTAGAAGCTGTAGAAGCACTTGATAATTGGCTGAAATCAGTTCAAGATGCTTTAAAATCTGAACAGTGGAAAGTATCCAATTTAGAGAATATGAAAGAACAGTTGCAAAAATTTAAGGTAAGATTATTTTAATTTAACTGTATTTATTGAGAATAATAATATTTATATACAGATGTCTCAAATAAATACATCTATAATCTCACTTGATATTCTTTTTATAACATTTTTTTAATATAATGGTTTATATTATATTTGAATTTTCACAATATAGAATTAAAATTCAAATAATATTTATAGTTGAAATTTTTTTTGTAATTTTCTGTTTTCAAAGAATATTTAATATATTTTGTATTTTTTTCTGAGGAAAAATAAATGTGGTTCTCAAAGCATTTTTATCTAAATATATTTTATTACATATTTTTCATTACTGCATTCATTGAAATGTATAATCATCAAATTGTCTGCTCTTAAGAATATGAAAAACTTGTGTTTATTATCAATTTAATCTAAATTTATTGAACAGATATTCTTAAGATTCATATTTTATAAAATTTATCAAAAAAATATTTTTCTTTTTAAGATAAGTTTCTTACAAATATTTACTCATTTTCAAAAAACAAAATAGTTTTCTTGAAAACAAGTAAACATTTGGTGGAAATACACATTTTTTTATATGCTAAAACTATGAGAATGAAATTCAGTGCTATCTATCTAATGAATTTGTATTAAACATATTGAGAAGAATAAGATTCTCTTAAATAAGATAAAGAAGCTTCTTAATATAATGTTAATTATAGAAAATAAATATTGAATTTTGATTTCATATTCTGAAAATTCATCTCAAATATGATATGAATCATCAACAAAAATCTGATAGTAAAGTTCGAATAATAGATTTAGTTGATAAACATCAATAAAATGCCAGATGTATTTTCAAAGCAGCACTTCTACAGATATAACTAATTAGAAACAGTTCTCTGTATACATGTGAAGCTTGCAGGCCGAGGACAATGTTGACAGGCGTTGGCCTAAAGTGCAGTGAGGGACGCGCATAAGGACATGTAATGAGTGTCGGCAGATAAAACAGAGACGACGTTCAACATGAACAACTTCCTTTATTATGAGAGATTTCATTCACTATTCAAGTGAATTAAAATTTTATACAGAGAGAAGAAATACCTGTTTTGTAAAGTATTAATTCTCTGGGAAACACAACTGGAAGTTACAAATTCGGCGAAGGCTGATGAGGTGGTCACTGTTCACAATATATAGTCTTTAGTCTCTCTACTTCACAGTCTTTAGTTCTTTTACAAAATTAAAGATACACACAGAAGAAGTCAGGAACAGGGAAATCCTGTGAATGAGAAAGATGGCTTGAATCCTCAGAGAAAAATAAAATATTGACGATCTGAAGTCGAAGAAGTTGTCGTAGCACCAGTAAACTACCAGGCTGGATGGATGAAATAAAATAGCAGCGATCGTGAAATCGGTTGGAAATGGCGGTCGTAACATACACAGCTAGAAATCGGAACAAACGTTGGAGGACAAGCTGTGAAGATTTCACAGAAAAAGAAAAAAAAAATTTTTGGTCGCTATTCACTTACCTTGAGCCAACATGGGATCCGCCATCTTGGTATGTGACGAAATCTCCAGCATAGAAGCTACTACGTAATGTTTTGAATTGATTTAATTAATATTATGTTTGTATTTGAAAAAAAATAATAACAATTGTAAATTGATAATTATTTATTTACTACAAGTTCATTATATATAATTACAAAGTTAACATCAGTATGTAAATTTTGACAAGATAAAAGCGACGCCTAGGAAGCATCAAGTGTGGTCATTCTCTGGAGCCATGTTGTATTGCTGTTCGTCCTTGTTTAGTGTTGGTCCGTGGTACTGTGAACCGTCATCCAGTGTTGGTGCTGTCAAAGTGATTTTTGGACTAATTGTTGGTGGACTTGTCAGTATATGTTTTTGCTCGGGGACACCCAAGGTTTTATGTTAATAGTTGCCTTCTTTTGTAAGAATTTTGTTTGTTCTATTAATAAAAGTTTGCTTCCTTTCTTACCAAGATGGAGTATTTTTCTCAACTCTTGTCACAACTATCCGGCTGGAAATTAGCCATTAACACCGCTATTTCAGTTTCACTTGAACGGGTGGAAACGACAGGACTGGGGACGGGGTCCACGAACCCATCAAGTCCTAGACTTGATAAAGCAAGCCTCGATCGAGGGTGTATCAGATCTTAAATATCCAAGACCCTTTGACCCTTATTCCTGGGCTAAGAACAAGGATGTTTATCTCTTTAACTTACAGATAGTTCAGGTATCATTTCTTAGATTTTGAATCGACACCTGAATAGACCATTTTGTCAAAATTCATTATTTAAAAGAACAATAACTAAACATAACACATCTGTAATCATATTGCAGCTTTGGTGACAAATTCCTTCTTATTTCTTCTATTTCTCTTGCTGGTTTTAATTACGTTTTAATTATTAATTTTTAATTATATTCAGAGTTCCAGTATCTCACATACAGTTTATTTACAAAGTTAATTTAGAATAAGCAATTTTAATTCAAGTTAATCAAATGTAAAATTGATGAACAAAAAAGAAATGAATTATAGTGATGATGTAACAGACCTGGGCAAATTTTATTTGAAATAACAAATAATATTTCAAATAAGTGAATGTTCTTAAATAAAAGATAATATTATTTAAAGATAATCTTAAAGATAATTCAAATAATTTTTGTAATCTCCCGAAATAAATAATTATTCAAATGATACATTATTTGAAATAAAAATCAAAATACTTTTTCAAATATAATATCGTTCTTATAAAATACGAATAATATTGGTGTTGATTGTACAAAATCTTACCACCATAATTATTGCATATTATATAATAGACATAAGACACTGTACAGTGCAGATCTGCAATGATTATCAATTGTATAACAATCAGAGCTGCAATGTGTGTGGTAAACATGAGCCCATAATAACCTAAGGTTATCATTAAAAGAAATTATGTTAAAAATAAATATTAAATAAATTAGAGAAGAACATATTCATTAACACACAAAAAAATATTATCACGTATAAATTATAAATTTATATACAGAATTTATAAAAGAAACAAATTCTATACTTCTAATAAAAATAAAATCTATTTTATTTAGGAACAAAAAAACAATTTTATTAATTCTAAATGACATTTCCTTTATCTTAAGTGATGCAAAATGACTTAATCACATCATCTAAACTTAAATTATTAGCTATTTCATTTTCTACTCCTAAAACTACCAAACTGATCACCATACAGTAAGACTCTGCTTAATGCTGCCCCATTTAACGCTGTTTCAATATAACATGGTTTTTTTTAATTACAGTATATATTTTTTATCAATTCACTTTGGCACGGATTTTCAAACTGTTATACTCATATAAATTAGAAATTTCACAAATATGTCGCTTTGATACTCCTATGGCCTTTCATAGAACGTTTGATTTCAATTCAATGCAGTACATACAAAAGTTTGCTGCAGTCACAATTCATATTTATGATTGTCATCAATGTTATTTTACAGTAATAAAAATAACAGTTATCCCAATTTACTTTTAACCTGAATACTGCCACTTCAAACTATAGTTCCTTGAAGTTAGAGCGTTTTTCTTTCATCGGTGTTTTTTTCAAAACAAGTTTAGCCACTATTATGGAAGATATGGAACAGTTTATGCAAAATGATACAAATTTTCAAAGTAACACGAAGTGTCATGGATGCAATGTCTCACTATCGATATTTCCTTTCCGAACGAAAGAGAAAAGGCAAACAATGTTAGATGACACAGTAAAAAACAAAAACTGTTAAATGAGGAAGAACTTCTTCATCCAAACATAAATTATTTTCTCGAATATTTTTGATTTTCATGAATGATTTATGAATACAAATCGATATTAGCAATAATAAAATGTCTATAATTAATGTAATACAATAGTAATAATACATGTTACAATGTCTATAATTAATGTAATACAATAGTAATAATACATGTTACAAAATATAAAAAATGATACGTATATTTTTATTCACTCTTCTGTTTCACCTATCCCATTATTTACATATTAAGATGACCTCGTTTAACGGTGATTCATTTAGTGCTTTGTTTCTTTGGAACATATCCCCTGCATTAAACAGTTTCATTGAATTTATTAATTTTTTGCTAATTTTAATATTGAGAAATTCATTTTCAATTGAAACTCTATTGAAATAGGAAGTATCAGAAACAATTTAATGTAGAGCTGATTTCTGAAAATGTACATATATAATATGGAAAAATATATAAATAAGTGACCTTGTGCTCTTTTTATGCTATTAGCACTTCTTTTGCAACAGTGGGACTGCCATATTTATTCCTAATAAATGCTTTTCTTGATTCTATTATTAAAAATATGAAAAATATTTATGAGTATCCATATTTGAATATATTCAGAAACTTCAATTTATTGAAAACTCCACAAATTAGATTGAAATTGTATTGACCTATTTTTCTAATAAGTCCTCTATTACTTTATATATCACCAATTAATATTAAATGGATATTAGGATGATTCCTGTTGTTTCTGATCAGTAAATTGTGAGTTCTCTGATAGTTTTTTTCTTGCAGCTAATTTTGGATATCAGATTTGCAGTTAGTGTTATAATTAGCTAAATTATAATGTATATGGGTTATCTTATAATTTAGAATGTATTTATTTTATTTGTGTAAATAATCAAATAATAAATAAGATAAAAAATAATCATGTGAAGTATCAACTAAGATAACAAATAATTAATTACTTATTATTTGAAATTATACAAATTAACAAATAATTACCAAATTTAATAGCTGCTCTGATATATCACAAAATCAATAAGAATTAAGAATTAAGCACTTAACAAGCAGATGATTAAAGACACAATGAATAACATGAAAATATTAAATTTTCATTAAAATGTATTTATATATTTAATCACCTCCTCATTAAGTACTTGATTTTTTGTTCTTATAATAAATAATAAGAAAAAATTATTTGATTTAAATAACCAATCAAATAATTATTTGAAAATAACTGCAAATCAAAAGAGAATAAAAAATTATTTGAAAAATTATTTAAATAAAAATTTATTCAACTAATGCTCAGGTCTGTGATGTGATAATGACTGAAAGATCATAATTTTCTGAATAAAATGATGATAATGAGTGCTAACAATTGATTCTCAAGATTTAGTCCAAATTATTCTTCTCTTTTATGTCTAATCTGCTTCTAATAACTTATATATAAAAGTGAATTATAAAGAAGTACATCAAAATTCTTTCTTTCAGAGATTTGGTGATCACAAAACCTAGGAATTACCAGTACTGCTCTATTCCTGATGATCATTGAATGACTTTATTCTTATCATTCTGGCTGATTTCAAATAATCCTAATCTAGCCAAATTTCCCCCAGCGGTTTATTTTAGAAGTAACTGCTAAATTAATAATTAATTTTTAAATTACACTATGGTGCCACCATCTGTTGGATTAATAATTAATAATTTAAATTTAGGCTAAGGTGGCGCCATCTAATATTTAATAATTGAACTATAATTTTTACTAATTTCCCGAAATTAAAAATTTGCCTTGGCCTGGAATCGAACCAGGGACTTCGGGTTACCGTCCCAACGCCTTACCAGCTAGACTACCAAGGCACCGGCAGATTTTCAACTTCGGGATGTATATAATTTAGGAATTATCAGACTTCCGACACCAACGCTCCCGGACGGGCTAGATCTAGCCACGGGCCCTCTATGGCAAATCCGGGCAGACAGACTTGGCTCAAGTCAGATATCTAATCAAAATCCATTAAACTAGGGGATTAATGCGATCCAAATAATGGCTAGATTAGGATTATTTGGATCGCGTTAATCCCCTAGTTTAATGGATTTTGATTAGCTGGCTGATTTCTCTTGATTTCTGCCTCTAGCTTCATGCCATGTCACTCTCTTATGTGCTTGTTTTTTCTTTAGTTTCCCTCAAACAAAATAATATTACAATAATTAAGTGAAGAGGAAAGAAAAGTATTAAAGATAGCAAACATGCAATATGAACATGTTTGCTATCTTTAATGCTTATCTTCTCTTTTCACTTAATTATTGTAATACTATTTTGTTGTCATATTTTAGCTCATTTTATATTATTTTTATTGTTGTCAAAGAGAGTGTGGTTTCCATTTATGATTTAAAATTGAAAACATTTGGCTAAATGAAACATGTGGCCTTTAAGAGTTTACAAAGCTTAACAGTCAATGGCCATATGACTTGTTTAGCCAAATTATTGCATTGTAAATCATAGATGAAAGCCATCATTTCTTTTGATAGAAATAGTATTAAATAAGATAAAAAACCAGATACAATTAAATTTGATTATATTAATATTAGAGAACAATATTTATGCATTTATATTTGAATGCCATTATAACCAAGGCTGATATAGATTATAATTTCATATATTTTTGTTGTTTGATCTGATTTTATTTAATGAAAAATACACATTTTTATGTTTATTTTTAAGAAAAAAGAATTAATAAAAACATGTTCATGAGACACTGAATCTTCATCATTGCTTTCAAAATTAAATTAATTTTCATGTTGCCTGGGGTTTATCTGTTGCTCATGCAATATATATATATATATATATGTATATATATAATGTGTGTGTATGTATATAAAATGAAAAAATACTTAAAAAAAATAAATTTAAAAAAACATTAAATGAAATTATATACAGTGGATTCCGCTTAATTGGGACACGTCGGTCCAAGCCATTTTGTCCCAATTAAGCGGCTCTCCCAATTAAATGAAGTAGTAATAAATTCTAAAATAAAATATGTAATTCATAGATAAATAAATAATAGGTAAAAACTAATAATTAGGTACCTATTTTAATGCTTTATTACATAGATACCTAATTAATAGTTTTTTACCGATCTACGTCTTCAACACTGAGCTGCTGATATTCACGCCTCACCCACTAACTATAGAAATCCATTGATCTAATGTTTCTTTGACTTCTGAATCCTTTCCATCATGCTTTCTTTTCAATGTTCCTGGAATTTCTTTCTGTAATGCCCACTCCTTACGTAGTTGATTTTCTTTTTGTAGGAGATGCGTCTATGGTAGATTTTGGTTTATTTCAGCGAGTCTACGATGGCTTGTATTAAATGGCTGGCTTTTAATTTATCCAGCAAAGCAATTTTACTTGAAAGTATAAAATCATTTCTTGGCAACTTGGCAAAGATTTAAAATTTTAAATAAAATCAACACTGTAAATGAATATCGCTAGGTACAGTAACAGCAGACTCTTAAGTAGATGCACACTTGCCAGACTCACGACGATAGATAACTGATTCTCATCATGCTAGTGTTGCTGAATACAGTATTGTTAAGTATTATTTATCAATGATGATATTTACTTATAATTTTACAAAAGAATGGATGTTTATATTAGTGCGGAGACAGTGTGTTGACGATGTGTATGTAAAAAGACGATAAGAAACAACCCACTCCATTTTGTTAGTCTGTATTGTCTTGTAGATAGGTTTAACCTGAAAAATTACCAGTATAATAAAACGTTATAACATCCTTAATAATTTAGCATCGTTCCATCGTATATCAAGCTGATTTACCTGTGCTAAAGTCGTTGTCACTGTGCCAGTTTTGATAGAGTATTTGTGCTCTGGTAACCTCTTATATAGCAATCTCTCAGTATATCCTACATATGTGTTGTTTGTTCGTAACTTTATCATGAAATGGAATTTCATACACTCCTGATAGAGAACAATGATTTAATTTATCTTTATCATTATCATTGAGGATTTTATTAAAGAGGGTGTTCATTCTACTAAATGTAACCTTATAGTCTGTAATTCTTTCTATCTTTCTTCTAAAACGAAGAGTGACATTGTTTATGTCTAGTGTGCAAGTATTTCTGTTATCTTTTTCTTTTTTATTCTTATTTGATGTAGACCAATGTTTACAAATTTTTTTCTAAAGATGTGATAAACTGACAAAATTATATTATGTGTTTGGAAAAAATTTGTAAACATTGGTCTACATCAAATAAGAATAAAAAAGAAAGAGATAACAGAAACACTTGCACACTAGACATATACAATGTCACTCTTTGTTTTAGAAGAAAGATAGAAAGAACTACAGGCTGTAAGGTTACATTTAGTAGAATGAACACCCTCTTTAATAAAATCCTCAATGATAATGATAAAGATAAATTAAATCATTGTTCTCTATCAGGAGTGTATGAAATTCCATTTCATGATAAAGTTACGAACAAACAACACATATGTAGGATATACTGAGAGATTGCTATATAAGAGGTTACCAGAGCACAAATACTCTATCAAAACTGGCACAGTGACAACGACTTTAGCACAGGTAAATCAGCTTGATATACGATGGAACGATGCTAAATTATTAAGGATGAAAATTAATCCAAAATGAAGTATAATTGCAAAGGCTTTAACTATTTATGAGAAAAAGAAAAGTAACATCAAGCTGATTAATGGAGTAGAATGTCTGCAATTAGCAGTGTATGGTAATGGTGCCTAAATTAAGGAGCGATGGATAACTTTTGCTTTTTATATAACTATGAAGAATTGTTGCTAAAAGTTGTTATTTTGTTAATTACATTATATGTATACGTTTGCAATTAGCAGTTCATGGCAATGGTGCCTAAATTAAGGAGCGATGGATAACTTTTGCTTTGTATATAACTATGAAGAATTGTTGCTAAAAGTTGTTATTTTGTTAATTACATTATATGTATACACAGTTATAAGTTTAATACATTAGTTTGTTTGTTAATTGTAAGTTAATGATAAGATTTATATATAGTTTTAATGTTAAAACATATAGTATAATTTAAGTACATATGTACTTAGATGTTTAGATTTTGTTACTATAACAACCGTTCTTTAGAATGCTTGATGGAATGTGTTCATTTTGATTTTTAATTTTTGATTTTAATAAAAATTGAAAGCGCTTCTATAATTTTTGAGTAGAGATATAATCTATTTTCATAGTGCTGTTTGTGTTTTGAATTATATTTATTCAATTACAAGATAATGACATTGAAAATTAAAAAAATTATTTTGTTAAAATTTTATACATTTATCTGTATATTCATGTTTATTTGTTTGTGTTTGTGTAGTTAAGAACGTAATGCAACATCCTATTTTAAGAATGCTTACATAATATTAATAATAATAATAATAATAATCTCAACACTGACACAGACAGTTAACTCACAATTAAACATCAAAAGTAGCTATGTCTTGACCTTTGTTACTATAACAACCGTTCTTTAGAACGCTTGATGGAATGTGTTCATTTTGATTTTTAATGTAGCTGATGAGGATTTTAATAAAAATTGAAAGAACTTCTACAATTTTTTGAATAGAGATATAATTTATTTCAATATATGATTAATATTCCTGCCATAGTGCTGTTTGTGTTTTGTTTAGGTTTATCTGGCAATGTACATATGAAAAAAGTAAATAAATTTAATTCAATAATTTAAATCTATGTTTCAGTTATTTGACAAATTTATATTTTCAAAAACTTTTTAAAACACAAATTTAATTTATTAAGATATACTACTGCAAACTAACAGAATTATTTCCATGTTTCAGAAATGAAAATTATATAACCTGAAACTGTTTTAGTTGAAACACAGTAGTTTCTAATTTTCCTTGAATTTCTTCAATTAAAGAAGTAACATTAGACCAACGTTCATTTAAATTATGTAATTTTTTTTCCATATCAGAAATCCAAATAGCACCAGCTTCACTTTGTAATAATTGTTCTGCAGTATTATTTACATCCTGAAGATTTGCTTCTTCTTCAATAACTGTTGTTTGAATTTCCTATAAGAAAAAAATATGTATTTATAAGCATAAAATTCTTCTAAAATACAAAACTTTAGAACTTTATTATAATTTTATTTATAAGCATATTTTCCATTTTAAATATATATATATATATATTTAATAGATAAATTTGAAAGAATAATATAAAATTATTTTATTTAGGAAGAAATGGAAGGATTATCTAATTGGATGGAAGAAGTTACAATATTTTTAAATGCAGAAGATGCTGCTGTTGGTAATATTGAAACATTACAAGCCCAATTAGAACAAAGCACTGTTAGTTTAATATTATTTGCATTTAATATTTAATTAAAAAATAAACTATAAAATAGTTAATATTGAATTAATTATAGATAGAAGATAAACTTATTGTGACAATAATAGATTCATTTTCTAAATATTAAATTTCATATACTTGTGGGAAAACTTTATAAAGAAAAAAAAGATTTTATAAAGTGGGGTTGGTAATTTCACCAATTCAGTTAAAAAGTAAAAATTTTTTTGTAATATTCATAAGTTTATGTATTCAGTCACATTTAGTTTATCCGCTGTGCACACCACCATATTTATTCAAAAAATGTCATTATTTGCTAATTCTATTATTAAATATATATTGATAATAGATATGCATGACTTCATAAATTAATATTTTTATATATTTTTAAATATCAGATACTGTATAAATGGTATTGAAAATATGTAAAATAGTTATGTTGTATCTATTCTTGGTAGTAGTATTTCCTTTTGCAGCTGAGGAATTCCTTTCCTAAGCTGCAAAAGAAAATAAATATATGACTGCAAAAGGAGTATTTCCTTTTGCTAGCCATATTTATTCCATAAATATTTTTATTTCTTTTTGATTCTCTTATTAAAAATATATGGATACATGTGAATGTTCATATTTAAATATACTCTTTACAAAAATATTAATTTATCAAGTATATCACAAAAAGATCAGAAAAATGTAAACTACTGTTATGAGTAAACATGGTGGAGCTAGTCTTTATATCAGTTAATCTGTTTTATTAAATTTAAATAAAGAAATCTTCAATATTTTTAATCAAACAGTTTGTATGATTTATGTTACTTCTGATCATTTAGCAAAATATAAGGTGATTATTTTGCAGCTGATTTTGGATAATAGATTTGCATTTATTGCAGCTGCATGTGCTTGCATTCTTTCCATTCCCATCATATACAAAAAATTTTATTTGCATATTTTGTTTTTATTGTCTAACAAAAATATTAACTACTTTTGTTAATATTTCTATTAAAATTCAAAAATTGATGAAATATTTAAATTTTCTGTCAAACAAACAGTTCAACAAAATCACCACATCAAAAAAATCAAGTTAGAATTTATTGTATCTGTAATAAGAATGATCAGATTAAATGATGATATATAATAAAAACTGTAATAAAGAACTAGATATTAAATCAATATTATTTCTCGTATATTAAGTATGACTATATATATTACAAAAATATTACTTATTGGAGTGTTGCATTCAGTAAGAATGTAGATAATTAGATGTTGAAAATGCAACTAGGATAAGAAGTAAGGCATGATAATATTGTGCACAATACAATCCAAGCATGTCTTGCTTCTCATTATAATGCCTCTAATTTTTTGATATAGTGAGCATGACTTTTTTTTTATACTCATATTCCAGTTGTCAACAAGTTTTTGAAATTTTTTAAAATTTTAAAAAAGGTATTATTTATTTCATTAAATATTATATTATTCTAGTTCTTGAAAGAATCCTTTTGCATTTCCATAGAGAATTTTCTCTCTCAAATGATTTTAATAGAACTCAGTTCAAGCCACTCACTTGTCAGTTAGAACAATGAGTAAAATATAGTTGCCTATTATAGTTTTACTATAAATTCAATAGAGACCATGTTTTAATTGAAAAATAAAAACCTTTAAAAAATTATTATATAATAATGTATATACATTTTATAATGAAACATGACACTATAATAATAAACATAATACTATACATATTGATATAAGTTTTCATCTTTTTCTAACCATGTAATTATTTATTTTGTATTTTATTTCTTGAGAAGTTTTCTTCTGTATATGAGATTGAAAAAATTACAATTGCCTTTTCTTATTAATTATCCATTGAATGAAATAATTATCTAAAATATAGTGTGAATCCATCTCAATTTTATAAAATTACATATTCTATGAATAATGCTTGATATTTTTCTGGATATTATAATATAAAATTACTCTATATCATGATAAATATCTACAAATCAATATTGAAATTATATGTACAAACTTCACATTAGTGTCTTCATTATTATTGGAAAATGATAAAAATATAAAACATTTATTTTTTGAATACAGTAAGACCCCACTTAACGCTGCCCCGTTTGACGCTGTTTTGACGTAACACACTTTTTTTGAATTTTATACTTTTATTAATTTACTTTGGCGTGGTTTTTCAAATGGTTATTCTTACATAAATCCGAAATCACAGGAATTTGTTGCATCGATACTCCTATCCAATAGTTACAGTTCTAACTATTATGCGGTGAATTAATAATAAATGCTTGAATTACTTTTAATTTTAAATGTATTATTTCGTAAATGTATTCTTTTTAAGTTTTTTACATTTAACATTCGAATATTTATTCGTTTCTGTATTATGCTGACGATGGCTTAATGAAGCTGAAAGATCTTCAGTTATAATAAAAACTTTTCCACTTTTAATTCGTGCTGTATTACTCATGATTAAATTGAATAAGTTCTCAAACATGTTAAATAACAAAATATATAAAATTTATTAGATTCAAAAACACAAAATATTAATTAAATCTTTACTTGAACGAAATAAAGCACAATGAAATAAACAACAAAACTTATTTAATCCAATTCAAATATCCAAAATGAAGATATTCACAAGAAATATAACCTTAAACACTACTTAAATCTACTACCTCCATTTTCGATACAAACTTCAAACAATCGTAGATCTTTACAAGAATTCCAATGTCACTTATCCAACCTTACGTTGATACAACACCTCGTTGGTTGCGTCCGCTTTTATATCAAGTGACGTACAGTCCTGTGTTGCTTCATTTACATAAATACATATAACAAGTTTAAATTGATTAGCTTACAGAGTTATCAATTCATGTCATCCTCTTTACAATTTAATTAAACAAAACATCAATACGAGATCATTCTTATTTTCTCATATGAGATCAGTGATAAAACTTATGTAGATTAGATGATGACATCATTACCTGAGAAAGCTCGTCTGGAAGATGGGATGTCCGTCCGTAACATGTGATTGCGAAATATTGAGATGGAGAATGTGGAAGTAAATCAACTCTTAAACTGAAATATAATATATTAGATAATAATGAAAATAACAATAAATAATAAAAGAGCATAATAAAATAAAATGGGACAGGTCAGAGGTTAACTCTGACCTGTCCTATTTTTATTATTAGTTTTATTCTTTATTAGTTATATTTAAAGAGTTAACCTCTTCACACCATACCATAGTAAATGATATGATAAAATATTTATATGATTTACTGTCTATTAATATGATCAAGGAGAGAGAGCCATGGTGATGGTATCACTTCCAGAATAACTTTGTTAATGATGCAATGGTTTTAGCATGTTTTATAATTTGAAATATTTTTGCCATTCTAATTTCTTTGCCATGTTGGGTATCTGTAAATAATTTGATTTCATTTTAATGAACATGTAATGTGAATTCAAAAAATCTTTTCACCAGAGATGTATCAAGATTAGCATTAAGTAAAACTCTTTTGTTCTTCTAGCCCAGTGTTTCCCAAACTGTGTGCTGCAGCATACTACCTGTGCCATGAGAAATTTGCTAGTGTTCCGTGGGATTTTTTGAAAAAAATTTAAAATTGCTTCAATAAATCAAAAAATACTCAATTTAATAAAATAACTAATAAAAACTAAACACATCTCTAAACTAATAAAATAAAATAAACACATGATGTACCAAATCAGATCGCTATATTTTGCCACTAGAGGGGGCAGTTGTAGAAAGTTTTTGAATTTTCACTGCTAACATGTGTTACAAATTTGAAGTTTATAAAGAAACTTTATTCATTGTTTTTCCATTGTTTACCCATGGAGAAGTATTTAAGCAAGTTTGGAACTGTGGTGAAACTGTTAAATGAAAAGCAAGGAACCAAACGTAAGTACAAATGCAAAGTCGCTAATTCTAACTAATATCAATAATATTACTTACAAACTAAGCCTAACGGTCTAATGACTCTGCAAATGCCAGAGTTCAGCCTGAGCTCAGGTCTTTACTAATTCCTAAACTAAATATAATTAAATTCAAAACAATCTAACAAAATTTAACATCTAACCGGCAACCACAAAACAACTGGAAACTTACGGCTAAAAGTAACAAATAAGTGTTAGATTGAAAACAACAAACAATGTTAGAAACTTATACTAATAAATTGAAGAAATTCTCAAAACAAGTTAAATAACAAAAAATATAAATTTATTAGACTCAAAAACACTTACAAAAGTGTTAATTACCTTTATTTAAACTTTAATAAAGCACAATGAAATAAAACCACAAAACTTATGAAATAAAGCAAAATGAAAAAACCACAAAACTTATTTAATCCAATTCAGAAATAAAGTAACAACCAATTAATCAACAAAACTTGTTTAATCCAAATCTAATATCAAAATCCACAAGAAATAAACCTTAAATACTACTTAACTTCTAATATCTCCACCACCAATACAAAACTTGAAGCAATTGTTGATCTTTACAAGAATGTCACTCAACCAATTTTACTTTAGAACCAACACTTCTCGTTAATACCAACACCTCGTTCTGTCATTGGTTGCTTCTGTTTTTATACCAAGTAGCTTACAATCCAGTGCTTTGCTCATTTGTATAAGTTCACATAACAATATCAAATTTATTAGCTTACAGAATTATTAATTCATGTCATCCTCTTTACAATTTAATTATATACTGAACAAAACATTGATAAAGGATCATTCTTATATTCTCATATCGGATCAGTGGTAAAATTTATTTAGATTAGATGACGTCATTAGTCGGGACAGTTCTTCGGGAGGACAGATTCCGATTCCGCAATACATGATTGCTAACTACTACGACGGGGAATGTGGAAGTAAGTCAACTCTTAAACTAAAATATAATACGTTAGATAATAATGAAAATAACGATAAATAATAAAAGTTCATAATAAAATAAAGCAGGACAGATCAGAATTAACTTCCTCACACAAAGAAGATTATATCAAGTTTGGTTTCATCTGTTTGAGGCCTGAAGGCGCTCAGTTGCCATTCTGTCTAATCTTCAATGCAGCTTTGTCAAACAAAGCACTTGTTCCAAGCAAATTGAAGAGATACTTAGAAACAAAACATCTAGCTTTAAAGGACAAACCGAAGGAATACTTCAAAAATCTTGTGACAACAAAATAAACAAGCTAAGAAACTTATGAACTACCTCAACCTGTCAGAAAAGGGAATTGATTGCAAGTTATAAGGTCGCTCAGTTGCTGGCAAAATGCAAGAAAGCGCATACAGAAGCCGAATCAGTCACTGCACCATTGTCATTGAAACTATGCTTGGAACCAATGCTGCCGAAAAAGTCAAGAAAGTTCCTTCGTCAAAAAACACTATTTCCTGTCAAATTAATGACTTGTCGTTAGATTGAAAGGATCAAATTTGTGAACACTTTGAAGCGCTTGGTGATGAATTGTCTCTGTTGTGGTCTTTTCAAGTTGATGAATCTATGGACATTAGTGGCAAAGCTCAGCTGCTGGCTTTTATTCATTTCATAAAGGATGGAAAATTTGTGAATGAGTACTTATTTTGCAATGATTTACAAACTACGACAAGTGATGAAGACATTTTCAAATTAGTGAATGAAAACATTTTGCTCTTCAAACTACAGTGGAAAAACTGTGTTAGCTTTTGCACTGATGGATGTCCTTCAGTGCAAGGAAGTAACAAGGGATTTGTTACTCTCGTGTGCCAAGAAAATCCAAATGTGTTAGTTGTTCACTGCATGATCCACAAAGAAGCTCTCGCCTTCAAATCTCTGCTGAAAGATTTCCTGTCTGTTCTAAAGCAAGTTAATCAAATTGTAAACATCATCAAATCTCGACCACTTCACTCTTGACTTTTCTCTGAACTCTGTGAAGCAATGGATTCAGACTACAAATGCCTCCTGTATCACAACGAAGTTCGTTGGCTTTCCAGAGGAAAAGTGTTAAAGCGTTTCGTCCAGCTCAAGATTGAAATGATTTTATTCTTGGAGGTTGAAAAGTGACTTTGGATTTTGTCTTAATGACGAAGTCTGGTGGTTACATTTCTCTCTGATTTATTCGACAAATTAAATTCACTGAACTAAAGTCTTCAAGCATCATCAGAAAACATCATAACTGCAACATCAAAATTCAAGTCATTTGATGAAAAGTTGTCACTGTGGCAAAATAAAGTCTCGAAGGGAGTCCTCGACTGCTTTCCCACTTTCAACAAATCTTATTCAAATAGTAATAGAAATAGGCCTAACAAAATCATAATCATTTTGAAATCCTGGATGCCACCTACAATCAGCACTGCAGCATTACTTCCCATCAGTTGCAAGCGATGAATATGGATGGGTGATCAATCCATTCGGAAAAAACTCAAGCTATACATTTTACAACCAAAAAAGAGCAGCTCATTAATTTAAAAAATGATACATTTTCTCAGTCAGCATTTCTGGAAAAGAGTCTGGATGAGTTTTGGATTTCTAATTCTGCCATTCCCATCATCATGGTTATGTGAGTTTGGATTTTCAGCACTGACTGAAATCAAATCAAAAAAAGAGAGACTTCTTACAATCGACAATGAAATGCACACGTTTGTCAACTTTGGAGCATCGATTTGATCGGGTTTGCTCTAAAAAACAGGCACATCTGTCATATTCAATATGTAAAAATAAAAATTTCTGTAAAAAATTCTTCACAAATATTAAGATTATTTCAGGTGTGCTGTAAAAATTTTTAGATCTTTTTAGTGTGCCACAAGAAAAAAGTTTGGGAAACACTGTTCTAACCTAAAATCTATGGATCTCAGCATAGTACCTATGTACTCTTCAAATCTATTATAATCCTTGTTATGGACCAGAATGCAGTATACTCCTTTATGGGAATCTATTGGCAGTATATCTTTATCATTCCTAATAAGCTGGTATATACTTTATTGCCTTGAATATGGGAGGAAGACGACTCTGACTCCCTAAAATTTGTAAAGTCCAACTCCCGACTCCGAACAGTTTAAAAATTCGACTCCAACTCCGACTTCACCCAAACACCTCCAACTCTGCAACCCCAGGGTTGCAGAATCGGATGCCAAATGACTCAACTCTGACTACACCTTTTAAAAAAAATCCGACTCTGATTCTGATTCCACCCATAAACCTCCGACTCCCTGACTTTGACTGTGCAACCCTGGTCTACTGTCTCAATGCTTATTTTGGATTTTATTTTATTTTGGACTTTTCCAAAGGTAGATTCTTATTATGTACAGTGGATTCCACTTAATTGGGACAGCTGCGTAATTGGGCCAAATCTCAAAGAATGGAAACTAAACTAATAAACTAATACATAATTTAAATGCTTAATTGGGACAACTTTTCACTTAATTGGGACAATAGCAGAAAAGGAATTTTCAATTTTTGACATATTTTAAGGATTTTTCGAAAGTATGCAACACTACGTACACTAATATTTGTTGTGTGCTTTCTTAAAAAAATCCTTATATAAAAATTATAACATTTTATTGTACCGGTAATTTTTCAGGTATAAACGTCTACAAGACAATATAGACTAACACAATGGAGTGGTCGTTTCTTCATGTCCTATTACATACACATCGTTGACGCACTGTCGCCACACTAATATAAACATCCATTATAAGTATAATTCTATAATTCTAATAAACTGCTTAACTTCCAAGTGATAATTTACAAAAATTAAAACAGCATTCCAGCAGAACTGTCCGGAGTCGGGAGTTGAACTACAAAACGAATATTCGTTTTGTAATTCTTATATAGAATGTATTACTCAGCTGACGATAGTATCGTTGTATACTGAAAATGTTATTGAGAATTAAAAATAATTAGTTTGGTAATCCTACTGCTAAATGTGCTGTTTTAATTTTTGTAAATAAACATCCATTCTTTAGTAAAATTATATGTAAATACCATTGTTGATAAATAATACATAACAATATTGTATTCGGCAACACTAGCATGATGAGAATCAGTTATCTATCATTGTGCTTGTGAGTCTGGCAAGTATGTGTTTACTTAAGAGTCTACCATTACTGTACCTAGTGATATTCATTTACAGTGTGATTTTATTTAAAAATTACTGTATCTAGCGATATTCATTTACAGTGTCGATTTTATTTAAAATTAAATCTCTGCCAAGATGTCAAGAAATGATTTTACACTTTTGAGTAAAATTGCTTGACTGGATAAAATTAAAATCCAGCCATTTAATGCAAGCCATTGTAGACTCGCTGAAATAAACCAAAATCTACCATAGCACATCATCTACAAAAAGAAAATAAACTGCGTGAGGAGTGGGCATTACAGAAAGAAATTCCAGGAACATCCAAAAGAAAGCGTGATGGAAAGGATCCAGAAGTCAAAGAATCATTAGATCAATGATTTACTATAATTAGCAGATGAGGCCTGAATATCAGCAGCCCAGTGTTGAATGATTTACTATAATTAGCAGATGAGGCCTGAATATCAGCAGCCCAGTGTTGAAGATGAAGTCAAAGGAGATTGGTAAAAAGCTAAGAATTAGGTACCTATTTTAATAAAGCTTTAAAATAGGTACCTAATTATGATTATTTTACCTATTATTGATTTACTAACGAATTACATATTTTAGAATTTATTATTACTTTGTTTAATTGGGGCAGCCACTTAAT
>AYEL01054925.1:0-30340 GCA_000484575.1 Olivierus martensii
TATATTATATAATAAGTATAGTACATAATAAATAAGTTGCATCTTTAATTATATAATTAAAAATATAGAACTTAATAAACTAAGTACAGTTTTAATAATATTAAGTAGATGCCATTAAGCAGTCTTACGTTTATTTATAATATAAAAAGCCGTATAAATATTGCGAAAAACAGTTTAAATTAATTTCTTATCATATCGCAAAAGATAAGCCTATGTAGTCTGCAATTTCACTAACAGAAGTATCTGGAATAAGTAATGCTCTGTTCCTGACCGTTTCGATTGGTTGAATAACATTTTCTCAAATACGCATGCGTCTTTTCCTCCAACTTTTGTGCCGGGAACTATATAGTACTTATTTATTATCACAATATTATTATTGATAATAAGTAACTAATTTTATTTTTGTATTTTGGAGTTAAATTATATGATGATAAGGAATGCTCGTCCATTTAGTTTGAGAATATTTGGATATGTGTTACTAACCAAAGAAACAATATTCAAAGTAAGTGAATAGAAAATGTATAAATCAAATGCTAATTTAATTAACAATCTCAGATAATTTTTTATAATACAAATAATGAACATTTTTTAAATATTTCAGATGGGCAGTTTCTATTTATCGGTTATCATATTCTTCAAGCAACTGGCAGCTTTAAGTAAATAAAATTAATAAAATGCACAAATCTATACATTTCATCACGTGGAAATTTAAAACTTTATATAATATTATCATCATTATTTTGTAAAATAATAAATAAATATATTGTCTTGATTATATTGAATTTTTAATAAAAATAATAAATTTCTATAAGCATATTAAATTAGTAAAGCTTAATTATTATTTTCTACTGCATTATTTTTCAAACGCATAACAAAATAAGCAATTCCAGAAAGAAGTAAAATCGCCTATTTTTCGAATGTGTAATTTATTTTTCATTTATTTAGTATTTGAAATCCTTTAATTTTGTGCGCCAATTTTAATGTTAATTTAAACCAGAATAGATATCTCAATGATGTCACGTCACCATGATGGTGATATATAGAGCCTTAATCAGGATGGTGGCGTCATTATGATAGATATTGACGATAGACAGCGCTACGGTAATAAATCAGGTTATCGATGCATAAGATGCATACAGTAAGATCCCGCTTAACGCTGCTCCGTTTAATGCTGTTTTCATATTACGCGGTTTTTTCGAATTCTATATGTTTTTCAAACCGTTATTCTTACATATATCCGAAATCGCAGGAATTTGTTGCATTGATACTCTCCATATTACGCGGTTTTTTCGAATTCTATATGTTTATTGATTCACTTTGGCATGGATTTTCAAACCGTTATTCTTACATATATCCGAAATCGCAGGAATTTGTTGCATTGATACTCCTATGCCTTCTCACAGTGAGTTTAATATCAATGCAGTACTGTGGTCAGAGTTCATATTTATGATCGGTCATCAATATTATTTTATAGTAACAATTATCCCATTTTAGTTTAACGGTGTTCCGATTTGGCTTCTTAAAAGCTTCATATGTCTCGCATTGGTATCTTAGAAATCTGGCTGTTTTACCTTTGGATAATTTATGCAATTGTCCAAATCCGGGATTTCCGTCGTCTAAAGTCCGTATGACTCCTCCACGAGTGTGGGCAGTCTGAATCATGGTCTGAATTCACCGTGCTACTTAATATTTAACATAGTGGAAAGTAGTGCCATCGATTGGCAAAAAATCTCAATTCTAATTATTAGAAATAAACTATTTTCCATTAATTCTATTATTAGGTTAATTCTTGAGTTGTGAAAGACTATTACCGAACCTTCACACAGTATTTTATACAAACGAAATGCTGTATTTTTCTATACTGTATACCCGATTTTTACATAAACATTCAATTATTTGAACCGTTGTTCCAATTAGTTCAGTTAATTGGTATTCCATGTTTATTAGAAAACGACGAATTTCATATTCACGATATAAATGCAATGAATATCTTTTGTCGCAGTTAAGAGAATACAAGAATTATAATTCAATTATTAATGTCGTAAATTCCTTGTTTGCTATATGACAAAGCTATTGTTTCAACAATGAAAAAATGATTTATTAGAATGACGAAAATCATTTCATAAATATCATGATTAGGATATTTGATAAGTGACGTGTTTGTTAAAACTCTCGAGTGATACTGAATTTTATCTACTTTTTTAACATCGAGATTAATGATACAAAAAATGTTTAAATCAGTATCAAAATATTGATCCAGCATATTAATATAATCGAAGAAGTTTTTTGGTCGATCTATTTATAAATAAGCGATCGCCTTTTACAAAATGAATCGAATATGACCGAAAACTTCCTAAAACCATTCAAACAGATCATCAAAAATTCTTGAATTATCATGTGAACATATGGTACAGTTTTAATTCTTACATAATACTCCCTCCGTATCAAAATGATTGTCCTGTTTGCAGAAATTATTTCTATCGAAATGATTGTCCCATTTTAAAAAATAATGTTTTATACCTACTTTTATCATTAATTTCAAGGTGTAAGCATAATTTATTAAGTATGATACAACTATACGAGTATAATAAGCATTTATTTAACTTTTATGTAATTAATCAGCGCATGTGGCGTCATATCACGTTATTTAATTTTTGCATCAACATAGCGGCTTCTCCTCTGTCATAGCAGCTAGTTACTATATACCAGAAACAGTTTTGGTCGACACATCATGTATTTTAACAATAGCCGCTATAATACCATGCTCAGGTCTTTCATTTTTAAAGTTTCTCAATAGCTCGTGTAGAATCGCATCTCTCTCTTCAGACATCAAATTGTTTCTTCCTCATAGCTCTAGAAAAAAGAGAGAAAATGACTTCACACATAGCATCAAAATTCTATTTTATAGAAGGTAACGTGTTAAAAACCACTCTTCCCTCCTCCATCTCCTTAATCCGATGCAAATTTATAAATCGGACAATCATTTCGATACGGAGTGAGTAACTTTTAAAAACGATACGGAATGAAATCAATAAATAAATTTTTATTTATTTTAAATCTTTATAAAAACAATAGAATGCTTTTAGAGTAGACATATTAACTGAATGATAGAATGTTTTTAGAGTACACTTATGTGATTTCTAGAGTATAAATTAATTTAATTAAAATATAATTTATGTGATTTAAATACAGTACTCTGTGCAATGAAGAATTCTTGTAAAGCATTCTAAAATATCATGTAATACATATTACAGGAAAATAAATAATTGTTTAGCGTCAAAATCAGAAAATAATTCTTACCTTTTCCTATTTGAAAAAATTATCATTTGGTTTAAACTTTATTTAATGATAATCCATGGTATTATTGACCGATTTTTTCAGATACTACTGATTAATATTGTATGAGAATTTAGCTGTTATTATGCAGAACCTTTAATATATTACATTTATTAATGCATTTTTAAAATATTATATATATGTGAAAAATTGCATTGATGAATAATTTCATCAATTGGGCTCAACTGAAAATGCAGAAAAATTTTTGGAAAACTAAAAAATCATTAAAAGCATACTTTATATTTATACCCATATTTTTATTTACATTTATTTATTAATTATTAACAATTCCATTTTTATAAAGAGCCACAATTACTTTAGTTCTCTCGTAACTCCAACTGTTGATTATTATTATTGAGATGATTTTAAATAAATACTTTTGCTTACATTTTTCTTGCATGTATAGCTTTATTTTCTATTAATATTACTGTTATTTTATTATGCAAATGAATATTAACAGTTCATTTAATTCAAACATTCAAAATTTAAATGAATATGAGATAAGTAAGAACTGTGAACACATTTTGATAATATATTTCGACATACTGCTGTCGTTATATAATAATGTTTTGTGAAACAAAATTTTACTAATGGAGCAAAACCGCTTTCTACTGAAATATAGCTATACAGTAATTAAAATAATTCATGTAATTTTTTCATGCTTCGCATGAACTTTTCAATTAATTAGTCACTATTAAAATTGTTTACGTTAATTAAATGTCAGAAAAATCTTTTGTATGACTATTACTACATAAGTTAATTGTTATTGTTGGTTATTAAACCACATTACACGCATCCACGGACATTTAACGATTTATCATGTGACATGCTATTAAATTATATATCAAATTCTGCTAATATTTATATATGGTGCGTGTTTAAATGGTAAATGTTGTAGTTAATACGTAAATAAAAACTTGCTATAAAGCAGTTTTACACAATCATAGTGAGAATTGCATATGTTGACTCTGGAAAATATATTCTTAATTTTTAAAATTTCGATACTTATACTTTATCAGCGTAACCTGCTAATAAATTTCAATTGTATAACAAAAGTAATATAATATTATTTATATTATAAGAAGTTCTGTGTTCTAGTCATTCATATATTGGTTTAAGTATTATCAAGATTAATTCGATTGCTTCATTCAATGAATTACAATTAATCAGATGATGGGCTAGATTTATAGTTTTTTAAAAGTTCTGTGCCACTAAAAATACAGAGACCAATCAGGATGATAATATCTACGATGAAATCAGCTAGTGCATTGAAGAATGGATATCAACGGACCGATCTAGATTTATTTTAAAACTTGAGTGGGATCCGAATCCAATAAGTGGAAAGTTATCGCTGTTCTGCACGAACCAACATTTTAATTACTATATTTATAAACATGTAACGAAAAACTACAGTACTGAATTTGCATTTTAGTTTAGATTACTATATTCACCCTAAAACAAATTTTCGAATAAACTGATTGGTTTTTTATAGACTTATATGATACAATAATTGCATATTCTAGTTCTATAAAAAAAGTACTAAATTAATTAATTTTAAAAATAGCTTTGTCATTTTCTTCGGTGATTCTATTATCTTTCATTAGTAAACTTTTTAAGTATCGAAACTGTTTAAAAAGTTAAAAATTTTTGGAACTTCTGATTTTTAAATGATTAAGGCCGTGATTAGGGGCGCAAATTTTTTAATTGATTTCCGTTATTTGCAGGCAAATGACTTTTTTCGATAAACGTTCGCAAACATAGCTTTGTTTTTCTTTCATTTTATTTCTTAGAAGAGATAATTCTTGGGTAAGAGCGGCCAAGTTAAAGGCGCCAGGTCAAGAAGGGGCGCTATTTTTATTGATAAAGTTTACGACGACTCATTGAGTTTCTGCCTCTTCAATGAAAATTCATGGAAAGGCCTAAAGAAAAGTAATAAAAAAGGATTTGTACAAATCTATTTGCTCATTCAAACAAATATCTTACAGCAGATTCAAAATCAATTCATTTTGATGGAGATAATTCATTTTCATCATTGTTATCTTTAAATGAAAAAATGGGGGGCGCAAGTTTGACTCTTGCCACAGGCGCTGCGTACCCTAGTTACGACTCTGTAAATGATATACCGGTAATTTAATATCCTGAATAAGTTATCGTCTAATATCTATTAATTAAAATTATTTTGTTAACAAATACAAATTTGAAATTTAGTCCCTAGCAAATATGCACCACCAGATACTTAAATCTTGTGCTGTCAGCAAAAACGCTAAAGTAAAAATATAATTACATAGCGGAAAAATTTATTAACAACCGATTTATTAATAAGAAATATATATATATACAAGATTAGATTAAATAAAAATAATGATGATAGAAATATAAATTTGAAAAATTAAAGAAAATAATTTCTGTATATATCAAACGTATTAATCACAGATGATATCTATAATTATATATAATTAATACTAATCACACACACACACACACACACACACACACACACACACACACACACGCACACACACACACACACACACACACACACACACACACACACACACACCAGGCTCTTGTAAAAAACAATATACGTATTGTCTGTCCACGAAAGCCGCGCCTAGCTAAGGTGGATTTGCATATATATATATATATATGTATGTATTTGTATAAAAAAAAATGAATTATACATACATATTATAAGTGTATGTCGTTATAAATTTAAATTAAATGCAATTCACAATAATTGAAAACTATGTTTTTTGTTATTTTACAATAATAGGAATGTGAATTTGATCTTTTTAACATCTTTTATAGAAATAAGATGATGATTAAGATTTGAGTGATTTTATGATTGCCTTAATTTGATTCTATTACCTATAGTTAATGGATGTATTTTCATCAAATTACATAGAAGAAACTTCAATAAATTTTGTTTTTTGGTTTTATAGAAATCAATATATAGGCATTCATTCATCTAATAATTATTATACACAACATGCAGCAGGCACTTGTTCTCACCACATAATTTATATAATATATATAAACAAAAAGAGGAAAAATGGAATGAATAAAGAAATTCTGACCCTTCCAATTTCCAAAATGGAGGCAATAAAACACATCCATTTAGATTTTAACATTCCACATCAAGAAGAATTGATAACATTAACAAGTATTACCATATAATAGACTAAAGAATGCAAAATTGTAACATCACCAACAAATTCACTGTGTTACTGGTACACTAATTGCTCCTGGTTGTTTATTAGCAGATGAAGTTACTACAGATGTTGGAGGTCCATTTGAAGCTGCAGCCATACTAACAACAACGACAGGCTGAGCAGTGACTGAACCCACAGCTGGTTGTAAAAACTGTTGTGGAATAATTGGTATCTGTCCAACAGATTTTAAAACTGGTGAGGTAATGACTTTTCCCAGTTGAGGTTGAGCTGAATATACTTGTGGATGATGTACTGTGGCAGAATGTGATACCATTGACATTGGGGTAACTAATGGTGTTCCTGCAGAAACAATATGACTAACAGAAGCAGCCACAGGTGTTTGTGGCATAACATGTGTAACATGAGCAACACCAGAAAGTTGAGAGATGGATCTTGCAGCTGGTGAGACAGACTTCAGAGATGCAGCAACAATGTGACGACCCACACTATTGATCTGAGATGCTGGTACTATTTAAAATATAAATTTAAAAATTAATAAACAAACACATATAATTTTATAAATTATCAAAGGCAATTACCTTAAAATCAGATAATAATTTTATATGAAAAAAATCAGGATTTTAACATAAATGTTTAAAGTGAAAAAATTTAATGAAAGTTTTCTAAAATGGACAGCTGAAGATAAAATTTCTTGTTATTTAGAAATGATTCTCTTTAGGTCCATGTCTTTCTGAGGCTAGGGACATTATGCATTCCGGTTATCTTTTAGATTGTTGGGAATCCAAAATTACTATAATGATCAGAAAATAAGAGCTAAACTAATTTAGTCAAGAAATGTTTGGAATCTTCATGGAACAGCCCCCATCATCAGACTATACTATTATTGGCTGATTACTAGTAGGGCAGTTTGTTTTGATTTTCAATAACCAAAATAATGAAATAATGGTAATCAAACTATCAAATATAGTGCAATCACTGAAATAGATAGGGATCAAAGATAATGGAAACTAAAGTATGAATGGGGATTGAACACATGGAATTTAAATAGACAAATTAAGGGGAATGAAAAAGAACTAGTATATTAACCGATTAAGGTGTACTATATATTTCAAATTAAACCTAATTAATATGCAAAAAATTCATATTGTGAAATCTCACTTAATTTTCATTGAAATCTTTTGAAATTTTTAGATTATTATGTTTTTCACTTTTATTGTAACAATGTGAAAAGTTTTTTGAATTTCTTTCACAACTTTTTGTTCATTATATGAGATCAAAGAGAAAACAATTTTTTTTGTAGGAAATCTTAACCATTCAACAAAATATTTGTTATTTTTAAATAGTGGCAAGCCTTCTGAATAAAATAAGCTATGAACAAAGAAAATTGGATAATATTTTTAAAAATTATCGAGAAGAAAAAAGTATTATGTAAATTTTCATTAATTAAGTTATGTCTTATAATTAGGTAAAAAGTAACATAAATTTATTGAAATATTATCATTTTTATTAATAAAATATATTTATTGGTATGTTTTTCTTTCATATCAATAATTTTTATTTTAATTTTTTATAAATTTTCGAATTTATATCAAAAAACTCAAAATATACGAAAATTGTCCCATCATACATAAATAGCTATAATATTCTTTACTTTATCCTAATTGGCCTGCAAATGCATTGCTGACACCCAATACCATATGCAGCACAGTAAAATAGGCTTGGCCACCATTTCCCGCAAAAGGAAAGGTTGTCATAAAGCAATAAAAATGCCACACTCCTTTAAACAGCCTGAGAGTATTATATTAGGATTTTCTCATATTTTACTTAATTATTGGCAAAAATAAAGCAATAAATGAATAAATAAGTAAAAATATTGTTTATCTTAACAGAATTAATCAATATTTTTGTACTATCAGCAATATTTTTTCAGTTTTACAAATTTTAGTGCTGATCATATGAAAATTTTACTCTTTGCTTAAAATTTCAAAAATAAAATTATCTCATCTCAAAGCCAAAATAAGATTAATATAAAATAGAAATAAAATAAATATATAAAATAGAATAGAATGCAGGAGTGATATGATTTGATAAAAAAATAATTCAAATTCTACTAATACAATCCATTCAATTTCTATCTTAAAAACATAATTAAAAAAAATTTTTTTGCAATTGAAAAATTTATGCCATCATCAGAGGCATAAATTTTTAATCAATAAATGCAAAAAAATGATCCACAATAGCTGCACTGAGTAAATTAGGATCAAATTTTTTAAATTTTTTTTTTTATCATGTTTTCTTCCACTTCCATGACCTGCATATATGTCAACTGACCTCAATAGGTTAAATTCATAAGAAACATGCTTAAAAGGACCAGAATTAAAATAAACTTATCTTTTAATCAATAAATAAAAGTACTTTTTGGATTTTTCAATCCCTCTTCAGTTATAGAAAGAATACAGAATATATAATAGAACAAATTAAAATTTTAAATTATATCACATTGTATAATATATTGTTTACATCAAAATTTAAACATAAATAAATAATAAATACTAATATAAATAAAATAAAAAACAAATATAAAATACTCTATTTACAAAAAACCTTGTTTAATCAAAATTTTCCAGGTGCTGATGATATCATCATCATCATCATCATCATCATCATCATCATCAAAGACAATGATGTTCTTAAAATCAAAATTGAATTGATTAGTCAGTTTAAGGTACATTTTTATGTGGGTTATTCTACTAGTATATATCATAAACCTATATATCAGTTTTCTTTCATATACAATTTATCTGCAAAAAATCACAAATATAAAGCCTCGGATTAAAATCTACATTTTGGAAGGCATTTGGATTGTGCACACATTTCACTGATAGTCAACAAGAATTGGACATTTTACAAAATATATATTACTCATAGCTTTAAGGAAGCATTTTGATAAGATTGTAATATTTATTCTTAATCATAAACACTAAGATCTTGACAAAGAAACTGTACAGCAATCTCAAGAGCATAATATAAAAAATAATAACCATTATTGGTGCTTCCCTAGACATCTTGTTCTCAAAAACTCTATGAAGTATAAAGCATCAATTTAACATCAATATTATGCAACAATGCAATAAGGAACCAAGAGATAGATTAGATAAAAGTGGATTTATAACATGCCATTAAGAGAGAAAAATAATATGTAAAATTATAACTACATAAAAAAGGCATGTAAGAAGTTACAGAGCAGAATTTCTCAACATAAGAGCAACATCAGATTAAACTGGAATAATATGACTAAGCCAGAAGGCTTGTGACAATTATCATATTTTATGGGATGAAGCTAAAATTAGTAATACAGTTCTGCAACATATATCTGATGACTTTTTAGAAAAGCTTAATATTGTTAAACATAATAATAATAATGATGTCATCAACATTCAAGAGACCAATACACTCAGTAATGGAAAATTTTGATTAAACAAGATTTTTTGTAAATGTAGTGTTTTTATGTTTGCCTTAATTTTATTTTTATTAATTATTATTAGTATTTATTATTTAAATTTAAATTTTGATGTAAGCATTACATTACACCATATAATGTAATTTAAAATTTGAATTTGTTCTATTATGTATTCTTTTTGTAACTGAAGAGGGATTGAAAGATCCAAAAGTTCTTTTAATTATTGATTAAAAATTAAGTTTAGTTTAATTCTGGTCCTTTTAAACTAGTTTTTTATGAGTTTATTCATTTCGACCTAGTTTGTATATTATAATTTTAATATATTCAATTACAAGTATATTATCTATATATATTATACATTTCACAATTACTAAATTAGTAATATTAATATAAATTATGTTTTTTCTAAAACTTCTGCTATTTATATTGCATAGAAATACATTACTATTTATAGAATTAACTTTTAAATTGTTTCATTTTAGAATTTAATGTAATGTAATGTTGATGAGGTAGAATTAACGTCAAATATATTTTCTTGCACTGAATGAATATCATTCTGTAGATGCTAAAAGTTATGTGGATCATTTCAAAAAAACTGAAATTATAGTTAGAATTTATAAGTAGACTAATTGGCACTGTATAATGCAATATATCAATCATTTCTTGATGATTATAAAATATATTAATGGTATTCACAATATATACATGGTTAATATATGACTACATTTCTTTAGTTTTCAAATATGATCATATTAATGAAGACTTTATTTATATTAATTTCATGGTTTTTTATTATTTATTAATTGCAGAGATCAAATACATTACCCCAGCACTCTTCAGTACTGCCCCTTACCAGTACAAACATTTTTTAACAAATAAATACAAGTAGAATGTAATAAATGATGATACAAAATATTTTGTATCAACATTTATTGCATTCTTATATTTATTAAGTCATGATGAATACTGCCAAGTCAAAACAAGTTTTTATCACTCATATTTCACATAATTTTAATTTCTGTCATAATTCATAAACAGACTGATACAAGAAAGCATTGTTAAATCAAATAACAAATTAAATAAACTTGATCTTAGCTATTTTCTTTAATTATAGAATATACCAATTTTTCAAATTTTATTTTATATCAAAGTGAAGTATTGCTGTAAAGTGTAAACAATTGGGAATGCAACAATTTGAATGTTTACGTGAGGCCCTCACAATATTGCTTTACCTCAGGGGTGTCCAACCTTTTGGCTTCCTTGGGCCATATTTGAAAAAAAAATTTGTCTTGGGCCACACATAAAATATACTAATTCTAACGATGGTTGTTAAGAGAAAAAGTAAAAAACAAAAACGTTGGTTGTTAAGCAAATAAAGGATTAAATAATGTACAATATATGATATCTGCCATGACAAATAAGCAAAAAGGAGTAGTGTATAGACTTCTTTTTGATCAAGAAATTTTTAAAAAATCATTGAGCAGTCAAAAAGTTTTAATTACTGAAATAAGAAATATTTTAGAAAATGGAAATAGGGATAGGTTTTTAATAATAAAAACTTCATTAATTTTTTATATTTATTACAAAAAATAAAACAAATTTCTCTCTCTTTATTAATGGGATATTTGATGATGATACAGCTAATTTCAAAAAATAAAAAATACATTAAAAATTTCAATGTTTTATAGAAATTTATAATTTATGTTGGGCCGCATTCATTAGTGCACTGGGCCGCATGCGGCCTGCGGGCCACGGGTTGGACAGCCCTGCTTTACCTTCTAATATGGCCTTTTAATATTGTATTATCATTAAATGGCCCATCATAAGAACTGAATTAAACACACTTATATATTAATGTATGACCTTCCATAAGATAGAATCACTTAAAAATGGATTCCTGTCTAGAGTTTCTTACAGTGATACTGTTGTACTAATTGATTGATAATCTTGATATTACTCAATCACCATACTGGAGACTTATATGCATATCTAAAGACTTAAATGAAATTACAGGCAAATTAATATTCTAAAAGATATTTCCCAGCAATTATAATATTTTGATAACTGAATCAACTTAAATAAAGATGATTAATTCCAAAATGAGAAGCTATTGTAATTTTTCTAACAGAGTGCAAAATAGCTCTTTTAATAAAAATTAAATGGAAATTTTTAGAGGGTTTAAACCTTTTTCTTGTAGGAAGTTTGGTGGAGAAATTTTGATTGTCCCTTTCCACTCAAATAGAGTACTAAGAAAAATGGTTTAAATCCTTTAAAAATTTGATTATTTTTCAAATTATATAATTATTATAATAAAAATTTCTGAGAGGACTAGTGATTTTACTGGATTTTTCTATGGTTTTTAAAGTGCAAAGTCGCGCTTTAGTACGACTGTCAATACTAACTAAGCCTAACGGTTAGCGACTCGGCTGTGACGTCATAGTGGCGCAAGCTATGGATGACGTCATCAAATCCGATACTTCATGATGTTATGATAATATAGCAATACTGAAATCATTTTATGATGTCATTTCGTTGGCATAATGACGCCATCGCGACGTTATGCTGAAGATAAATTCTATAGAATTTAAATCAATATCAAAATTTGACACAAAACCAATCTATTCCAAATGGCACATTCGTAAAGTAGGAAATTAAAGTAGGAAATTCGTAAAGTAGTTCTTTCTGGAACTGCTTGCTTATATTGTTATGTTTTAGAATTTCACATCAATGGTTATTGTTACGTTGATACTATTGATAGATGAACACATTATGGGGAAATAATGTTATTGTGAGGATGGCATGCAGACTTTCCTACAGGATTTAGTGCTGATGTTCGGCCATCCGAAATCTTATATTGTTCAACTGTACGGAGATCATTATTGTAAACATTTTTCTTATATGCATGATGAACAGTTCAACATTAAATATCACATTTTAATAAAATTTTCAAAATAACTGATCAAAATTTTGATAACTATTATATTTAAATGAATAGTCTCTATAATATTAAAATAAAAAGCATTTACTTTTCATAAGGAAGCAGGTCTTTGTCTATCAGAAACTTATGCCTGTATATCATTTGAAAATTGCAAGAATAATCTTTATGATGAAAATACTTACATAAAATTTTACTAAATTTAATTATTGCATAATTCAAGCGTTTATTCGTTTCATTTTGAAACTTTGATTAAAAATTAATTTTTAGTGAATCTAAAATTAACTTTTTGTGATCGCTGTATGAATAGATAAATTGATGATTTAAAGTATGAATATTATCAATCTATCTCAATTAACACTGTTTAACATAATGACTCCTTCTGTGGTTCCATTAATTCTTTAATAGATTAAAATTAATGTATACATAATTTGGAAAGCAGAACAATTGTCGTCATCGCAGTTATTCTGCTCTCTAAAATGTTAAAAAGTATCTGCTGCGATGAAGAATTTCTCCTAATGTCTAATCCAATTTTTGTAACACTTCAGGACATGCAATTCTTTTAATATTTGCATCACTAAATAAGTAAAAATAAAAGTTCTTTCTGCAAACTCTCGTTCAGACGGAGACAGAATGCAATGAGAATTTACATCTTAACTGACAGTAAACTGCAAGTTAAAATGAATTAATGATTAGAAGCTTTTGTGATCAACTATTAAAGCTCTCTATATTTCACACCGGATTTCCACAATTATATTAACACGTCTGTTTTCCGATTTATATTAATAAAGATGTGATTCTTACGTTCGTTATAAATCACTAACATCGTCAATCAAATGTGGATTCATTTATCCGTAATTGGATCTCTAAGTATACAATAACTTTTTGAAAGAGAAGATACTTTCTGAGAATTTTGTTATAAATACAGCATTAATAATAATCGACGTTCATCGCTTTTCATATTTTTTTATTCTGTAATGTATTTCAAATTTATTTTAATATTGTTGATTTCTCTTCAAATGCTTGAAATATTTATTAATTAACTTCCATTTAAGTTTTTTTTAGGTTATTATAAATTTAAATCTATTGTAAGTGTCCTTGTAAGTATTTGAAACTATATATAATAGTCTCTCTAATCATAAACTTGATAATGTCATTCTATGAAACCAATTTTAAAAATTTAACGTTACTGCAATGAAGCAGAAAATCAATGAAAAGGTTCTTATCATTTATACGTTTTTTGTCTCTAATGGGAATAAGAGAATAAAGAGAAATCCAATTTAATTCCTTTTTTTATACTAGAGAAGTTGATATGGGAAATATGTAGTGCGTATCTGAATTTCCATCGTTTTATAAATATTTTCATAAAAATAAATCATCTTTATATTAATGCTTATTCCAAGATTCTTTAGTTTTCAAGCTTTGATTAATTCTGGAGAAATTATAATCATTAGTATGTAAAAAAAAACAGTGTATGAAGTGGATGACACTTTCATCTGTTCAATTATACGGGCGATTAGTCATTAGAATGTAAAAAAAAAAAACAGTGTATGAAGTGGATGACACTTTCATCTGTTCAATTATACGGGCGATTATTGAGGAAGTAGGAAAATAGTTATATGTCAAAAATGTATAGGTTTTAGTATAATTTTTTCTTATTTAGGTGATTTTTGATAAAATATAAATTATTATTTTAATGTTGTTATCAATGTTAATAAATTCAATGTAATACATTTAATTAACTAGTTAATGGGAAAATGCCCCTAAAGGGGCAGAAAAAAAGTGAATATACTTGAGATCTCAAACTTCGAAAAGAAGTGGACAAGCATCAGGATAGTGCGGTAAATTTTCTCAGTATAATGCAAATCTTCGAAATGCCGCTCCTTAAATATCAAATTGTATTTTGATTTCGCTGCTTATGCTGCCCCCTTACTATGCCGCCTAATGCGGCAGCTTCTCCGTATCATAGCACGGCACTGCCCTGACAAGCATCAATACGAAACGTACAAGACTTAAAATCAATTTTAAAGCTGAAGTATACTTTAACCTCTGAACTTGGGAAGAAATCTCTTCACCAAAAAAGCATATTCCGCAACATCACAAGAAATAAACCCTTGCTGCTTACTAACTATATAACGTTTTATTTGCTGCTTACTAACTTAATTAATAAACCCTTGACAAGACTTAAAAGAACAAGTACAAGACTTAAAATAATTTTAAAGCTGAATTATACTTTAACCTCTGAACTTGGGAAGAAATCTCTTCACCAAAAAAGCATATTCCGCATAACATTTACAATATGTCGGATTACTGTACGATAAGCTAACTCACCGGTTATAGCAAATTCGTAGCCGAAAACCATTTTCTCAGTTCATCAAATAAATTTTCTGCTAGATTACTTAAAAACGAAAAAGAAAAAATTTGTCCTCTGGCGGAGTTTAACCGCCTGCTGCCCTACTTCATGAGGTCGTAAAACCCTTGTTGTTTCGAAAAATTTCGCCGATTTTAACGTTGAATAAAAGCCGTTCTAAAAGGATTTTTCAAAACGAAAAAAAGGACCACCGCGATTTTCAGTCGCACAACAATATCAGAAAATTTCAGCAATTTTACGCAAAAATTGAAGCTTTTATTGGTTTTCTAACATGTGAAAATTGGATATTTATTTTATAGACCAAATTGTTCGGCTCATTAATATGTATCGAATGGTACCATTCACGTCGAAAATATCAGAAAATTTCAGCAATTTTAAGCAAAAATTGAAGCTTGTATTGGTTTTCTAACATGTGAAAATTGGATATCTATTTTATAGACCAAATTGTTCGGCTCATTAATATGTATCGAATGGTACCATTCACGTCGAAATCGGAGCAATATTAAGTCCAAAAATCATGAAAAGAGGTTTATTGCAACGGTACACTTACAGTATGATTTAGGTCAACGCATTATACATCACGTTATTCGCCTCTCTGAGATGACTCGAATGATGCCATACACGGCAAAATTCGATTAATATTGACCGACTTATTAAGTCCCGAATATGTCGTTTATGAAAATTTTGCGGTTTTTGACCCTTTGCGAATCCCCACTGTGGTTTTGTGAAATCAAATTTTTTCGGCATCCTACACTCACCCCAACGGTCATTTAAAAAAAAGTTCAAGTAAATCGGCCCAGTAGTTCCTGAGAAACACTACCGTAAGCACCCCCTCTAATGTTAAATGAATGTGTCAAGTATATTAGAAAAAATATACTTGACACATACATTTTCCATTGAATACATTGAATACATTCATTTTCCATTGAATACATTGACACATTCATTTAACATTAGAAATATACTTGACACATTCATTTTCCATATATCAAGTATATTAGAAAAATACTTGATATATATATGGAAAAGAAATGGTCTTTTTACATAAAGTTCATTTCTTTATATATAGTGGATCGGGGGAAGTCGCCATGCTTTTTCTTTTTGACCCTAAAACTCATATTAAATTTGAATATTTTCATTTAATATTTTTTGTACTTAAACTTACAAGTGTTTTGCATATATGACTCCATAAAATCTTTTGATAAAGCAATCGGGTAATTTTTTTATAATTTAAAAAAAAAAGTTACAATTAGTTATTTTACACGAATATTCGGGGTAAGATGCCACTGCGCTTTTCATGATATTCACTTTAATAAATAGCCAAAATGAACTCTTTAAGCATCCAACAAACTTCTTGTTCAGTATAACATGTAAATTTTAATAGAATAAATTATTAAATTCTATAAAATTACAAGAATTAAATAAAATCAGCTATTTAGATATTGTATACATCTACGGTGGTCAAGTTGCGGCTTTTTAGCCACATTCGACTCTTTGATGCTTTTAGTGTGGCTCCCTATCTCGAAAGTTAAAAGTTAAAATAGAGCAATCTCTTTTAATTAAGAAAGATGTAGGAGTTGTCCATTTGTATCTCTTTTAATTAAGAAAGATGTAGGAGCTGTCCATTTGTCCATATAAAATATTGATAAGCTATCTCAAACACTTAGGAAAGTGGATTTAGCAGTTTTTTCTAAGCCCTTTATATTCAGGAAAGTGTATTTAGCAGTTTTTTCTAAGCCCTTTATATACAATTAGTATTAAACATATAATGAATTATTTACTGTGTGGTTCCATGCCATATTTTTCATTATATTTCTATAATCTCTTTTTTAATGTTCTGTAAGGTAGATATAGGCCTATCATATATCTGTGAAGCATTGAAGCAATTCATGCCTCCTCTGTTTATATATTATGCTGCAAGTTTTAAACTTTCTTCGAAGATCCATGCTTGGTCCTAATATATGTTCTTATCATTTAATTTATGAAAATAAATCATAAATATAAATATTTAAATTCGGCATCTACAATGAAGCAAATATTGCCATCTTTCCCGGCGATCAGGGTGAGATGCAACTTTTAATCACGTGACTTAAAATGGCTAAATTATAACGACATTTCATTACATCTACATCTTTATAAATGCAGGTGGTGAGATCTGATAGACAGAAAAAAGTTTGTAGAATTATTATTCTGTAATGAACATTACATGATTCTAAAATTAGCGTGAATGTAAATCCAGATTTAATTTAAATATAAACAACTTTTTTAAAAGTGCCAACAACAGGAAATGAGAGAACTTCAAGGAGAGAAAATTTACTATATTTGAAATAAAAGAAACGAGTCATTGTGTACATCGTTATTTATAAGAATATTTAATAGAAATACATTTCGATGACTATTAAACCACAATATGTTGAAATCTCTAATTGAGATCTCTCGGCAATTCATTATTAATGTATACCCGATACGGAAATTCTTTTTAATCAACTTTTTTGCATTTCATCTGCTGATGTTTCTTTTCATTTCTGAGTGAGGATCGCGGGGGCGTTGCGCTGTTAAAAGATGTCAGAATATGGCCGTTCCGTCGCGTTTGTGACGCCGAGGCCCAGGATTGGAGATTGACGCAGATACACAAATTCAACAATAAAAATATTTATTTAACAAAATAAAAGTTATAAAAATCAAATCAATTAACTAAATCAAAGAAAATTAAGTCATAGTTACTAATACATTTTCAGAGAGAGTGTTCCGCAACTCCACGCACATACCTGGAACAGAGAGGTCATACAATAATTGTATGATCTCTCTGTTCCAGGTATTTGCGATATAATATGTGAAATAGAATTATTCTATTTCATATTTCTTATCCTATTTGATCACTTAACAATAAAGTTCAAAGGTTCACATAATTCACTATTACTACATAAATATCCACTATTGGTCGAGACTATAGTCCATTGTCGCCGTCGGCTGCCCCTGACGGCACGAGTTTCGTTTTGCCTTTTTCTTGCCTACATGGTTCTTTCTTAGTCGCACTTTTCTATCTTATCATCTCTGACTAAACTGATTGACTGTGTGATGTACCGCCATAGTTGGCAACAATAACCATTGTAATGGCACTTCTGAGCCGAGCTTTGGAGACGTCGGTCGCATGAGACCACTGTAGAACAATGAGTCTTTAGAATAGTTATATAATAATAAATAGTTGTTTTATTGATTGAATTCGAGCCTCATTATTAAACGATCATTGATCATAACAGACTGTCTGACACACTCGGATACGGATCTCGATTTTATTTCGTTTCCAGAAAACAGGGAAGTTTCCCACGGTTAGTACGGAACTAACGAACTTGTTCAAAGTTCCTTGTTCGTTTATGATTCTTCTTATTAATTAATCATTTTTTTAAACAAAATTTTTATATCTAATTTAAAATAATAAATTTTTCGAATTAATTAATGTTCAAAAAAAAAAAAACATCGGGGTTTTCGAATCCTCACTTCTGGTACTAATTTAATCCAATCAAAAACATTTGTGCGTAAAAAAAACGCCAAAAACAGTACTAAGAATTAGTATTATATTTTACATATGTTTTTTTATTGGATATCATTTATATTTTAGATGGAATTGGAATTCTAACAAAACGCCAAAAACAGTACTAAGAATTAGTATTAATTTTTACATATGTTTTTTTATTGGATATCATTTATATTTTAGATGGAATTGGAATTCTAACATGTAAATATATCATTAAATATTCTCTTTATTTTTAATCCGATTGAAACGAAATTTTTGGGACATATTTAGTAAAATAATAAACATACGAGCCGTTGATTACGAAAGTAGTCTGTTATTTTAAATAGCTTGTGAAAAAGCGAAATTTTTGGGACATATTTAGTAAAATAAACATACGAGCCGTTGATTACGAAAGTAGTCTGTTATTTTAAATAGCTTGTGAAAACAAGCTATCTAAAATAAAACAAAAGTTATTATTAGTAAAATTTTACGATTACAAAATGGATTTATTTTCAAACGTAAATAACATTTACTTTTTATGATGATAGAAAAACTTTTTGTGATCTTAAAAAAATATTTTACAAATCCAATTGTTTAAAATATTTTAAAGCAAAAAATATGAAAGCTAAGACCACTTTCATATTTTACTGTCACATAAATTTTTGGAAATCAGTTAAATGGTGTGCTCTATTGAGACATTTCTAGAAGTTTCTTCTATATATCTTAATTTTAACCGAATTGGGACGAAATTTTCAGATAATTTTAACTGAGCTAGAATATGCCCACATTCCAAAATTGGTCAAAAGTGTTTTAAAAAATGCTATATATAAAGCTGTTTATGGAAAACTGACTCCCATTTCTCTATTTTGACTCGACTGTACTAAAATTTTCAATGGATCTGAAGTAATCTGAAAAATATTTGTATCCCAAATTTCATCGATATTGGTTTAACGATACGATCAGATGCTTGTCCATCTGAGAATGTAGCGCTAGCAAACTCTCGAGAGTAACTCTCAAGAAACTGTCATTGAAAGTATTTTCTCGAGATTTTTACTCTCACGAGGATCTCGAGTATGTCCTTGAAGAATACTCAAAACCGTGTCTACCTGTGCTCTGGTAGTCAACTATTGATATGTTGACATATAAATGAAGAGTTACGGCAGCCGCTGTAGTGGCTGAGATTATTTTAAAAAGAAGAAAATTGAAATACAAAAAAGCTATGTTGGATCAAATCATGGATTGATCGCAGGGATACATTAGATGCAGGATCTGCTCTTATTAGAGAACTCGAAATTGAAGACAATCAATAACTTAAGAAATTTCTGCCGACTTACAAATTGTGAAATAGAATATATTGTAGAAAACCGTTTGCTTGTTTTTCGGCAAGCAATTGGATATGGCAGCCTACAGTACCTCTTCCTTATACCAGTTTGTATTATAAATAGAATAATTAATGCGCGTCCTGTTAGAGTTATTTACAGAGTTCTGTACGAAAAATGTTTTAAGATATAAAGAATATAAATCGAAGATATTATTTTACTTTTATTAAAAGTGTGAAGGATTTACAGACCTCGATAAATATTTAAAAAATAAACTTTTTTTATAGACGAATTTTATAGAATACAAATAAGCTATTAATAAAATAAAAATAAATGCAACATATTAGCATTTTATTGTACTTTTTATAAAATATTACAGTGGGTGATCGGTTAAAGAACAGTTCGGATTACGAACACTTTCGCGAAAGATTTTTTATGTTCGGATAACGAACATCTCGCAGAACAAACTGGGGACCCGCGAACTGACGGAATGACAGGCTTAGGCCTTGCGCGTTCGTATACTTACGGGTAAGGATGGGAGAACAATGGTTTTTCCCGATTAAAATGAACTCGGAGACAACTTAAAACAAATCGAAGATTTATTGAAGGAAGTAAGAAAGAATTTTTACAATTTTTTGGTATTAGAATGGCACCCATACCAGGTTGAGGTCAATAGGCTTGGGGATCTCTACAACGACAATGTTATTAATCACTTCCGAAAAATCCTGCAGAGAGTAAAGCAATCGGCATTGGACAGATTCTTTAACGCCCCACAAACGGAATATAAACATGATAGATGAAATTTCAAGATTGTATATGTATATATTATTATGATTACATATAAACAGTTGTAAGAAATTATATATTTATTTATTTTTTGGGTCTCCAGAACGAATTAATCAAATTCCCATAAAAATCTATGGCAAATCGATGATCAAATGAATTAATCAAATTCCCATAAAAACCTATGGTAAATCGATGATCGGTTAACGAACATCGTCTTTGAACGGATTATGTTTGTTAACCAATCATCCACTGTATATGGAAAAATTTCAATGTTGCCCGTCGCAGTTTGCGAAACATCAATTGATTCTTGCATGTTTATTAATATGAACAAAATCATGGAATTTGCAATGGTAAAAATTTAGTAACCGAAATTCAAATTTAAAATTGCTAATGAGCCTCGTAGGCCCACTTGGTATACTGCTCTAGTTTCTTTAATTGGATTTGACGCTTCAAATTTGGTAATCCAGTGTTCTATTGAATATTCTCAAATTTAATTGTCAATAATATATTCGAGAATATATATAATATTTAATTTAAAACTAGTTGAGTTGAAATTTGTCCATATTGACTCTAAGTACAGTGACTACGATTACTTATGAGTTATTGTCACGCCTCGATTATTTGAAAACATTACATCTACTGTTTGTTTCGATTCTATATATATATATATATATATATACACTATATTATTTTATATAATTACAAATTTGCAATATTTATTTATTTGCTGCGTCATATTTTCTAATTCAACCGAAGATTTGTTTTGAAATCTTTTCAAAAATGTTTTGCAAACAACAAATATTACATAACTTCAAAATTATTCCAGACGATCGAAACACTACTTTTTTTAAATGTTAGGCAATATTTAATTAAGCATAACTCGCGTGATAATGTGTAAAAATCTATATTATACTTCCTTACATTATGTATATACAGGGTGATTCAAAAAGGTTGTGCCAAAATTTACAGACTTGTAGAGGATAAAATTCTGAGTAAAAAAGTCTAGTCGCATTTTTAGATTTGAGGTTCTCAAATCAAAAAACGCGACTAGACTTTTTTTACTCAGAATTTTATCCTCTACAAGTCTGCGAATTTTGACACAATCTTTTTGAATCACCCTGTATAGTACGATATTTTATTCAAATTACTATTATGCTATTTGTACGAATAGCATATTTTCTCTACTAGATGTTGCAACAGTTTAAAATATTTTGATTAATACCGATCATGTATGTCAAAATAGCAATATAATAAAAACCTTTTATAAATTCTCCATATGCTTACACACAGTATACTATGTATATTAGTAATATTACAAAATTGTGAAAATTCCGGCTTCCATCTTTTAATCAGATATTTAATTCAGAGATTCAAATAAAATTTTTTCTTCAAAAAAAAAAATTCATCCAATTGCATTAAATTATATTTTTTGTAGAATTAAACGTGGAAGTCAGAATTTGTGAATCGTTTGCTCTCTGGAATGCTTACTAATCTCGAGATGAGGAAGGTGAGACTCACAGAAGGAAAACAAAAACTCAGAGACTAATATTAGTAATGAAAGTCAAACATTGCTAGATGATATTATACAAAATTACTTTACTAAAATTTCCGAATTTTGCTTTTTTTTTTTAAATGTGCAAGATTTTAGTATGTATTGCATTTGGCATATTATTAAGCAGCAGTTGCATCTATGTATTTAAGACAAAAGTCATACTTTTAAACTATATCGGAAAATATCCAGATTTTTGCGAAATACACCCATTCAGTTCAAACGACAGTAAAAACTATTAAGTAATACTTCATTATAGAAACTGATTTAATTTTATTGACCTCAAAACTTCAAAATGAAGTCACAAATCCACATTCCTAATCTGATATGGAATATAAATCAACAAAAAGTAACATAAAGCATATCATTAATGTATTATATGCATATAAATTAAAAATTTACTGTTTACAATGATTCTCAACATTATAATGATAAAAAGTAAAAATTTCACATTTGACTTGGCACATGTTTGTTTATATACAGTGCTTACATTATTGCAGTATATTTTAAAGTAATAGTATAACTAATTGGAAAAATTAAAAAACAGCTGTATCATTTAAAATATACTGAAAAATCTATTTTCATGCTGAATTATAATTTTACAGCATGAATAAATTTGGACACAGATGAATAAGAACGCAAATTTTGATATTTTTTTTTCAACTTTATAATTTGATGATAAATTATAAAATATATATAATTACAAATAGAAAATGTACCTGAATAACTTGAAATAAGTACAATATTCTTTTCTTGAATAACTCCAAAAAAGAATATTGTACTCCATTTTTATAAATATAATTTTGAAGGAACAATTGTGGAAATACTTAAGAAATTTTTAGTTAAATTATAAAAGAATTTAAACAACATGCTTTTTGATTTTCATATGTATACTTTGTAATTCCTATCAATTAAGAAACATATTTTATCTTATATTGCCTAAGAAGATACAGGTATCCCTCATTTTATAAAGATACTGTCCCTTTAAAACTGTTTTGCAAAATTTGTAAAATGAAAATTCAATCCCTATTAATTCTAAATTAGCTGTTAGGTTGTAGAAAGCCATCATAATTCACAATCATCAATTTTTCATCATCTAATGATATTAAAATAAAATACAATATAATAATTTATATTATTATTACTTATTTAATATTTTTTTGCCATTTGATTTTGAATTTCCAAACTGTAAAATTCCAAGCAACATTCAAATTTAAGTTTAATGTAACAATAAACATATGTGATTTTATTTGTTATTTAAAAACTAATTCAATAATAAAACTAATGCTCATAAAATATTGGCCTTAAATTTATCTGTAATTCTTAAAAGTTTTGATTCTGATAAAATATTTGTGAAAATAAATCAAATTTTATGGAAATGAGAATGTAAAACATTTCAATGTAATTTGTTTAAGACACATTAAAAAATCTATAAAATTATTTTACTGAAAACTAATATACATTAAATTAATTTATATTTAAGCAATACATTGGTTATGCTTGGCATTTTTTGACACAACAAAATGTTATAGAGCAAATTTTCATGCAGATAAAAAAATAATTTATTAATTTCTACAAGTATACTCATCTCTTACTGTTAACCAATAGCAATTTATTAAATCCATTAGATATAACTATTAGGAGTTTCCCATAGACACATATCTATGAATACAAGCTATTGCTCCAGTATTAACTTGAAAAAATATGTTGGCAATTATATTAGAGGCTGTATGATGGCATTTTTTGTATCTAGAATTAAATATATAGTTATTGTTTTATATTGTTAGATAGTTTTATCTTAGTTGCAAATTTTTGAAGGATGTAATAATTCAGTGAAATATATATCATCATCATACATATATATATATATATATATAAATATATAATAATCTTTGCAAATCAAGAAAAAGTTGCAAATCGATGCAGTTCATTTACATAAAAATCTGTAAAATGAGGGAAACCTGCATTTCATTAAATTGCTTGCTACTCAAAATTTGAGTATACAAGCAGTCCCCAACTTACATAAGTGGACTGTTCCGTGAAACCTTATGTGAATCAATTTATAAAATCATAAATATATCCATGCATACACTACAGTACTAGTAGGTCACAAAGATGTAACATTAAAAATAGTTATAATAAAGAATAAGTACACAAGTTGCATGATAAAATTGTTACTTGAAGGATCTGAATACAATTGAGTCTCACATCTACAGTTTTTCAGGAGAGACCAAGTTCAGGTCTAGCTCATTAATTAAAACCAACCTTACTAAGTACAGATTATGTAAGTTGGAGATTGCCTGTAATAGGGGTTTTAAAATTACTTTTTACAAATATTAAATATCAAATAATTTTGAGAAAAAGTTTTAAATTATTTGGAAATAATTAAGATATATATATTTTTCAAATAAAAAAATCTTTTATACATACATATGATATAGGAAGCTCCACAATGAATTTATTGCAAATTTACATGTTTTTCTTTTTTTTTTTTTTACATTTTATACTGTACTACAGTATAATTATAAAAATCTGTGTTTGATGACAATATGTTCACAAATCTCTTAGAACTTCCATTATAACTGTAACATGAAAACCTATTAACAACTAATGACAACTTTTTTTTCTCTAATCGTTATTTAATCAAAGAATCAAAATAAAGATTTTAAAGTAATAGAAAAAATAATAATTTCACAAAGTATTCTTATAAAGAATATAAAAATTTACAATATTAAAATTTACAAATTATACATAAATTATTTTTAAAGCATTTCTTATTGCTTTTTACAAATCTTTAAATTAAAATATGTTTTTATTATAATCTATATTTCTGCACATTTTTATTAGATATAATTTGATTATGAATTTGGATATATTTTTTTCACTTATGTACTTAACAATCATTTTACAACAATTGCCAAACATCTGATTATATAATTTTCTTTTTAATTTTACATCTTTGAAGTATTATAACAATTCTTATATATAAACATTAAGTTAAGCTAAGAAAATATAATTATTTTAATTCAAGTATTTATTAATATATAATGATTTTTATGGAAATATAATTTAAACTAAAATTATATTTCTGTTTTTATACTTCAATATATTATATTTGGTTTTGAAATCACAATCATCCTAAATCAACAAAAATTAATTTTTTCATATACATACTGTGTATTCATCTATAATAGTATAAAATTTCTTTGGCAGTATAAAAGTTTTTATATAATTATTTTTAGCATTTTGAAACAACAATTATTATAATCTAATTATTAGTTATTATTCTGAATAACTTTAATAAATATTTACATAAGCTTAAAAAATGAAATCTAAAACTACAAATCAAAAATAATTGTAAGCATTTATTTTTTATGCTCAATGTTTTTTTATTTCTGATGTATTCTTTCTTCAGATCTGAAAATTTTTATGATATGTCTTTTATGAATTTTAAGTGTGTGTGTATGTGTGTATATATATATATATATATATGCACACATACAGACTTTATGTATTAAGGCAACTTTATAATTCAAATATTTCATCTTGTTGTTTTTCTAATTTCCTTAAAGATGAACGAACTTTATGGCCTCCAGTCATAACAACAGGTTGAGGAGGAATAGAAATATCATCAGTGAAATCTTGTGATGATGATCCTGTTATATTCAAACTACCTGTACTATGTAGGTGTCTATGTTTGTATTTTTGAATTTTTTGCCTTGAAACATTTAAATCATCATCAGAATGTCTGTAAAATATGAAATTAAAGATTTAACTTATCTATGATTATCATCAATATAATAAAAATTGAAATATTATTATTAATTAATAACTTTAAATTTTGTTTTAGTTTTTATTGAGAGAATAAATCTTAAATTCACAATTTTAATAAATAGTTATTACATTATTGTAACAATGTTCTAGTGAGCCACTGATCTACTTTTTTATCATTTAAAATTTTTTTTATATTGTATTGTTATCAATTGAAAAAATAATTATATAAAAAAATATGCTATATCCAACTAAATATATATAATAAACTTCTGCTAATTCAGCACAATATGAATAATTCAGCATAATAATAAATCCAGGGCCAAGATGATGTGAGACTATCAGAAGGATTAATTTTTTCTAATATTTAATTAATAAAATTCTGTAATTATTCAAATTATAAGAAACCAGCCAGTGTGCTTGGCATTGCCCAAGAATGTTTTAGTGGAATGATATTGTCATATGTTGATATATACAATATTCATGACATCACTCACTTTTATATCATAATGATTTTATCTTTGGGATCCTGTGACAAGAATTTTTACTTCAATGATATTCTTGTATATCCAATAATATCTTGCTTTGAACCACAACCATTCCAGAATTACTATTCCCAAATCTTAATATATTTTTACATTAAACCTTCCTAGTTAATCCAAAATTCAACAAAAATCTAAAGCAGGGGTCAGCAAGCTTTTCAGACTTACGGGCCACATTTAATTTTTATTTTTAATAATTGAGCCAGTTAAGAGAAAATAATAAAAACTGATGATAAATATTTTTTCACTTATTATATCAATCTTAAAAAAATACAGAAATATTTAAAATACAAGATATGAAACAAATATGAAAATGAAACTGAATGAAAAATTATCATTGTAAAAACAAAATAAATATAGTTTATGCATCACAATATGTTTGTCTTTCTGCTTAATGTGACTTTTATAGTTGTTTTTCCTTGGCCAAATTATTAAAGTGGACAACATGGATTTATTATACATCCATGGTGTCCACTTTATAACCTGAGGTATGAGGATGCCTTTGTTATCTTCATTCCTTATGACTTGCATCAAGTTGCATGGAGATATCAAGAAGTATAAAATTTCTTTTAATTTGTTATCCATATTTAAAATGCATTATTCAAATAACTCAACATATGTGTCACATGCTATGCAAGTATGATCAATCTTTTATGGGCTGCCAAAAATGCACATGTGGGCTGCATGCGGCCTGCCGGTAGCTGACCCCTGGTCTAAAGAATTAAATGCAAAAATCACATATGCCTGTCAGTTATAGAAACATCAGGTCCTGATACCAGAAGAACTTTAAGCTATATAATTCCAGCATGGTAATTAATATTTAGACGGATGTATATTAGGATGATGGCCAATAAACTTTGAGGATGCATGTCTGGGTTCCAGAATTTATGATAGAATTGCAGAAACAAATAATAAACTAAAATGTTCTCTATAATATTTTCTCAATATAATACATCTTCACAACTAATTTTTAATATACAGTAATTCATATAATTATTATAGATATATATATTTTAATATAAATTATATTGTACTATTTACTAAGCATGGATATAAGTGTACAAAAATAAATTCATCATCAAAATCATATATATATTAACAACAGGAATTAAAGAATTGGGATGCATGTTTCTAAAACCTGATTAAAGTAATAGCTTCTTATTGATATTATCAAATCTATACATTCTCAGATACATCATTTCTTGGACTCATACTCTCATATTTACTATCTACATGTCTAGCATACATAGAATAGCCATCATTGAGTGTAGCAACAGTTGTTTTATCAATCATTTTTTAGTCATTCACTCTACATGGTCAAACCATCTCAAAGTTGACTTACATACTGTATTTGCCATATTTTTTTCATTCTAAATTGCTATTGTACTTTGTTATTTGAAACAATTATATCAAGTCATTCCAAATCAAAATCTTCCAGATATCTCATTTCCATTCATTAAATGCTTTTATATTTTTCATACTATACCTCATTCTCATTTTTGCACATCAATGTCAGGACCATACACTGATACTCAGCCATTCTTAAATTCTTTGACATTTTCATTCTTGGTATATCTCCCAAGTGGAAAACTAGAAAGTAGTGTTAGAAATAGGATGACTATGTAATACACAGACTATCACCATCCATCTTCATCTAAATTCATTTACAACCATTTTTTTTCACACATTTTTCAATATACACATTAAATAGCCATAGGGACATTGCACACTTTCATCTCATTCATATTTAGAATCTGTTGGCTTTTATGTTCAATTTTAACTTGATTTAACCCCAGCATATTTTTACATGATGACACCATCATTGCAATGAAGCAAAGTTATAATGATGTCATGATGATATCATATTTCATTTAGGATGTCACCCCAAATTTGAACAAAAATCTAAAGCATTTAAATATATATTTTCAATGCAACCCAAAATATCCCACTTCTGAGTCAATCCCAACCAAGGATAGTTTATGTTACCCATGGAGTCATAGGAAGTGTGAATTTATCCATTAGCATTTTTTGAACATGTACAGCAAGCATTGTCTTGGTAAATGATGTCATCATCATGACGACTCAACATCATCTCAAATTCAAAAGTGACTCTAAAGGATTTAAATGAAGGAATTTTCACTGACATCTCAAAATGCCTCATCCTTTGAAATAATCTCAACCATAGGTAGCTTATGTTACACACAAGGTTGGGGAAATCTCCATGCACAGTTTGGTCCTGAGAGTCAAATAATACAGGAATTTTTGCAGAATGGCATCAGATTTTGCATTTTGTATATTTAGATAATAAAATAAGAGTAAAACTATTATAATTTTTAATACAGTAGAACAGTGGTTCTTAACCAGTGTTCCTCGGAACACCGGTGTTCCACAAACGTGTTGCAAGTGTTCCGCAAAATTATGAGAGCTACTTGAATGACCTTAGCGTACTGCGCAATACAGATTTTATAATATAGACAAGATTCAACTTGTATTTTTTAATAAACTATTAAGCAGGCTTATTTACAAAAGCACTTAAGATTTTGCTAAAGTTTTCAAAATAATATTTGTGTGATCTAGGCTTTTCAACATTAAGGAACATAAAAACTAAAAAACACAAAAGACTTAGAAATATTGATGAAGAAATGAGAGTAGTTTTTCACATATTAAATCTGACATGGCTCAAATCTGCAAAAGACAATTAGCTCAAGCATCGCATTAAACTTGATTTAAAATTGTGCCATTTTTCTAAGAGTTATTTACAGTTCTTAAGAATGTTTTTTAATTAATGTTTTTTACTGTTATTTAATGTGTAATGTATAATTTTTAGTAAAATACATGTTCATGAATATTTTTATTGTTTGTTTTATGATGTTTGTGATATAGTGTTCGCAAATTTTCTTTACAATCGAGTGTTCTGTGACTTCGGAAAGGTTAAGAACCACTGCAATAGAAGTTTCATTTAACGGATCTTGCTTTAATGGAAAAATATTTGAATTAAAGTTTTATTTGATTTGAACAAATATTTGAAATTCCCATAGAGAATAATGTTATATGCAATATTTCATTATATAGAAGGAATATTATTATTATTCTATGGAGTTTAGATCTCACATGCACTTAGTATTTTGTTATATAAGAAGAATATAATGCATTGCTATGGAGATTAGGCTTAGTAGGTTAACATAGATTAGCAATTTGTCTGTATTTATTTAGATAATTGCATTTTATGATAGGAAAATATAATTGAAATATTCATATTTCTTTTATGACTATGTCTCTCTCTACTTTAGATCTTCAAGTTAATATCAATACAGCCTTCAAGCAGAAAAAAATATTTTCAAATAGAATTCAAGAAATCAATTTTATAGTTTTAAAGAATGTTCTTTGTTTCCATGGTATTAATGACTTTTTCAATATATTACAACACATTCTTCTATCATATATATACAGTAAAACCTATCAAGTTGGACACCTCTATATGTTGGACACCTCTCTATGTTGAACGCCTGTGGAAATACCACAAAAACTTTTGAAACGCTGAAATCAACTTTAATATGAGGAAACAAGAATATCGAAAGAACAAA
>AYEL01054928.1:0-10786 GCA_000484575.1 Olivierus martensii
TATTTTTTAATTAATAAAGTGAAATTTTAAATGTAATTAAAGACGACTCTAAACTTCAAATCTTTAATTTATCTCTAAAAAAATAAATAAATTTGATTTATTATTATTATTTTTTGCATATATTTTGAAATATGGATGAATCAATACATAGGAACTTTGTATTGTTTATAAACAATACATCGGATATAATTTCGGGTATATTTCTAGGTGAATTTATGTCAGTTAAATAAAACATTTTCATTAATCTGTTTTTATCACACTATTAAATTATATAGTATTAAAAATTATATTTAATGTTTGTCTTATTATAGACAAACTAGGAAGTGATAAATAATATTAGCTCGTAGACTAAACATCTGTAAAAGAATCCAATCAAAAACATCTAAAATGAAAAAATAAGTCAAGTACATTACTAAAAGATTAGAATACAGTACTTGTCAAAATTTAAATGTGAATACTTAAGTTAAAGTTGCTGTTTTATTTTTTTAAATCGTCGACTAAGTAGCACATGCAATATTTTAACAAGTATCTTAATTTCTTAGCAATATATTTGATTTATTTTTTACATACTATATGTTTTTGATTTGATATCATTTATTTTTTAGATGAAAACTATTTTTCTGAGAGAGATATCCTAACAGCAATATGTTAATATAGCATTATGTATTTTCTTCATTTTTAATCCGATTGAATCGAAAATTTTAGGAAAAATTTAGCAAAATAATAAACATACACATATGAAATTTCGTCGAAACGATCTATAGAAGAGTTCCTGATGAAAAGACTTTCTACTTCCATCATTTTGGCCCTATTGGATTGCATTTTTCAAAAAGCCTTAAATATCATAAGTAAATTTACATTCTAATGGTTGAATCTTATGACCTATAGAGATAGTTCTAGAGAAAAGGATCGTTCTCTCTTATACCTTTTGAATTTTAGCCCAACTGGGACAAAATTTTCAGAATATTTTAACTGGGCTAGCACAGCTATATTCCAAATTTGCTCAAAACAGTTAAACAATGATATATAGAGGTGTTTATGGTAAACGGACTCCATTTCCTTCTTTATTTTGACTCAATAGAGCTGAAATTTTCAGGGGATCTCAAGTAATTTAATAAATACAGTACCTATATTCCAAATTTCATAGATATAGGTTGAACGGTCTACTTATAGATGTCTGCGGAAGGGGAGGAAGAGACGAAGGAAAAAAAACGACATTTTTTGCCAAATATTCCAATTTTTAAACTGCTTTAATTCTTCTATTATTTCGAGCTTCAAATTTGGCAGTCGTAGCTCCTATAGAATACTTTTTCTAATATAATTGTCAGATTTAACATAGGATTAAATAGCGAATTGAATTTTGGCATTAATTACTCTTGTAATAAGAATCATTCAATGACTACAGTACTTGGCTCATTCAGTCATCCAGTGATACTCTGCATGGCAGTATCCATGCCTGTTGTTTGACATATGCAACTGTTAAAGATGATTTTAAAAAAGTTGATACTTTCATTCAAAGCATATTTGGTTTAGGCTACTTTTTTCCTTTAAAAAATATCAATTTTAGATGATTAAATAAACATTATACAACATAATAAAACAAATGATTTATACTTTAAAAGAACTTCATTTTCTTCCTCTCAGAAATGAAAAAAATGGATTAACAGTAAAATAATTGTTCTACTATTCCTGTTTTATATGACAAGTAAAAAGAACGAAACAGAATAACTGGATAATTACTAAAAGACGTGTATAAAATGTTGTATTTTTTAAATATAAATTAAAGTACAGTATATAATGATGCAAAACATAATTATAATGCTTAACCACACTGAAAAATTAACCCGTAAGAACCCGAACAATTAAAAAACAAACAACAAAAATGGCTTGAAGTAACAAAAGATACTCACGAATCAGGCCAGGAAGTAAATGATAATTTTAATTTAATATCATAATAATTTTATAACTGACATATATTTTAAATATGTATAATAGCAACATTCAACAAAAGTACAAAGTTCTTATTCTACATAAGTGTTAGAAAGCATTATATACTCAATACAAATATATAGATAACAAATGGAACTTTCAAAGGAAATATTTACTTCAGTAATTCAAAATAAAAATAAAAATATAGTTCAGTAAAAAAATAAAAATAATTTTAATTAAATAATAAGAAAATAACTCACTTCCTTTATTAAAATCGTATAACTTTTTCTTGTACTTATCAAATAATCCGAGAACGACAGAGTTCGAAATTATCCCTGTTATAGAAACAATCTACAAGAAATTAATTTTAAAAATAATTAAATTATTATAAAGAAGACATACTGATAATAAAATAAAAGTTACATGTTGCAACAATTATATAACAAATATATAAATATGCCACACTTTTTATAAAACTATTATTTAGCATTGTTCTAGTTTTAAGGCAATAAGGATGGTCACTAAATTTAAACAGTATCTCACTTACAAAAAATCGAGTATAATTTACTGTATGTTACTTTATGATAGTTTTGCATTAATAAATATGCTTAAAATGAGGACGCAACGAAATGAAAACACTAACTTACTCCTGTATAAAATGCACACGCTAGGGATCCATCTTTGGTGTTTTTAAAGCCACAGCAAGTGTTTATCCGTAAGCACATGACTGGAGTGAAGGCAGTTTATTAAAAACAACTAACGAAGACTGGAACATCGTTAAACTGGTCTCTTGCAAAACAATGTGCCACGTGACAAGTGACGTGAACTTGAAACATCCTATAGATGTCATTGACTCGCGAACTTTAGGTTTATTTTTTATATATACAGTACTGTATTTTCCTTGTTTTTCTGACTATTCATGCGGTTTGCGGAGGACAATTTTCTGTGTATATAGTATAATTTCTACTCTACAAATATAAATTATACTCCAAAAATATATTTAACTTTATACATACTGTTTATAATCATTTATACATACTGTATGTGATATATGAAGTTCCATTCTTATTTTTTTAGCAGCACGATTTTTTCTTTATTGTAAAATAGTCGAATATCATGCAACAATTTAGGTAATTAACCTTGTTATAATATTTTTTAAAGTTATAAATATCTAATAATTTCACAAAAAAATCAAGGAAAATTTAAAATTTTTCGTGTTCATAATTATAATACAGATAATGAACAAAACGTGTTTGTCGTCTACTCTCCTTTGATTATTTTTCTTTATCAATAACACTCATTAGAATAAGTTTATCGATAAAAATCTGATAGTTCTTTATTCTTTGAAGTGGTTTTTGTTCCAATAAGTTTCTTTCGAGATTGCCCACTATTCTATTTTCCTATACATGTGTTTAGCATTAAACGAAATATTTGGGTCATTTATCATGTGGCCAACTTGAAAAAAAAATTAATTCTTATTTTCGACGGCGAACATATTAAACGAATATTCTTCCTTAATTAAAATGAATAATGAATAATATTAAACGTTAGTGTTTTATCACTTAAAAATATAACTACAGTATATACGTTTATCAATCTTATATACTTTAATTATGTATTATTCATTTAAACCAGTTGTTATTTATAGTCTATATATGTAGAAGTATTTATTAGATTATTAAATATTTTTAGTATGTTTATAAATTCATAATAACATGAACAAAAACTGAAACATAGGCATACAAACAGTATATGTAGAAGTATTTATTAGATTATTAAATACTTTTAGTATGTTTATAAATTCATAATAACATGAACAAAAACTGAAACATAGGCATACAAATTCACAAAGACTGAAACATAGACATACAAACTCACAAAAACTGAAATTTAGCCATACAAACTCAAAAAACTGAAACATAGGCATACAAACTCTCAAAAACTGAAACATAGGCATACAAACAGATTTTAGGCATACAAACTCACAAAAACTGAAATTTAGGCATACAAACTCACAAAACTGAAACATAGGCATACAAACTCTCAAAAACTGAAACGTAAACTGAAATTTAGCCATACAAACTCTCAAAAACTGAAACATAGGCATACAAACAGATTTCAGGCATACAAACTCACAAAACTGAAACATAGGCATACAAACTCTCAAAAACTGAAACGTAGGCATACAAACAGATTTCAGGTAGAATAAAATTTTATTATAATTCATAATAATTTATAATAATTTTATATAGTTTAAGATTAAGTTCAAACAAAATAACCAAACAAATTCTGTATGTAATTTTATATTTTTCATTTAATATTTTTGCTGTTTTTCGCATTATTTTCTCAAATTAAAATATGTAAATTAGTCGTTATGGTTATAAACCATGTTAAAAATTTTATCTAGCTGATATACATTAAAAAATTTCAGAATTTTTTATTTTTTGCTATAATTTATTTTCTTTGTTGAAGGTTATTTAAGAAGGATAATTAATCACTGCTGTAAAAAAAATCTGCAACCATGAATTTTGATTAAATAAAAATTTGGAGAAGGCAAAAGTCAAACTTGTTAACCTCACAAAAAGGACGTTTTGTAAGGAATTATAATATAATGCGAATAAGAAGGAATTCCAAGGAAACTCAACAAGTTATCTAAGATCGGGTTCCAAGGAAATTTTAGATATTTAGTTAGTTAATCGAATAATGGAAGTTATTTAGTTAATTATTCGATAATGGTATAAGTTAGATCGAATAATTTGAGAAAGAAGAATAGTTAAATGAGCGATTCATAAATCCGTACGGTATCTACTATTCGGTTTTAGATCTTTGAAAATTCAGTTATAAAATTCGTATCTTTATTACTGATACAATAATAAATAATTCTAATAATTTTTAATGTTATTGATCTTCTAGTTAATCTCAATAATAATTATGAATTTCATTTAAATTGGATAATATTTATGCAAAATATTGCCAGAAAATATATGAACATCTTTCTTGTTATGTTAGTAATGCTGACCTCATATCGACAATTTTCGTATAAATATTTTCCAGTTTGAATAAAATTCACGTGTTATTTTGAATGTTATTCAAAATAAAGATCAACAGACTGTAAAGCCATATTCCATATGCAAGCAACGCGATGCTGTACTATGCGATATTACAAACTGTCGCTATGCTACGCTAAGAGCGACAGTCTGTCCCACCAGAAGCGCTTCTAGAGTGTCTATAATGAAATTTCGTCCTATTAATTATCCTTTAAGTGCTAATTATGTAATTTTTATCTCTCATGTTCCATAATACAGGTTTTTTTTTTTAAATTTCGCTTATTAGAACCTTTGAATAGAACATGGGAGCCATTGTAATTTGCCTCTGTTATTTCAAAAAACAAAATTTTGTATTTCAGCTACAGAACTCCTTCTGTAGCTGAAATACAAAATTTGGGCACACAGCAGGAGATGCTAAGCGGCGTTACGATACATAACCTCGACTCGTCCTACACAAGTGGGACGCATCGAGGTTATGCCGATTGGTTTGTTTTCTATCCTCATAGTATCGCATCGCGCAGCGTCGCGTCGCTTGCACGTCGGACAGGGTCTAAGCCAAGTGATTTGTTGAACGGCTAGACCTCCAGCCGTTCAATAAATTACGTTTTCTCGCAAAGTTACGTCATTCTTTAGCTTCTCCAGCTGATATATCTCAGAACATTTTCTAAACTTGCCCACAGTAATCACTGACTGACTCTCATTACTGGAATCATCACAGCAAAAATTCAACTTCAATAACTTTGGCCATAAGTTAAATCTGACAGTTACATTCGAGTAAAGTATTCAATAGGAAATTGACTGTCAAATTATAAGCTTCAAGTCCAATTAATAAAAATAACTAGAGCAGTTTAAAAATTGTAAAAACCGGAAAAAAAGATTAATTTTCTTTTATTTCTCCTCCATCGCAGACATCTTTACAGGTAGCATCGCTCAACCGGTAACGATGAAATTTGGAATATAACTATTTTTTTAGATTACTTGAGATCCCCGAAAATTCCAGCAAAATTGGGTCGAAATAAATAGGGAAATTATTATTTAACCGTTTTTCACCAAATTTGGAATATACGCATATCTTAGTGATTAGTCTGAAAATTTTGTCTTAATTGGGTTAAAATTAAAAGGTATATAAGAGGATTTTCTCTTATCTAGAAATGTTTCTATAATTTCACATCGTCAACCGATTTCGAATAAATCTACATTGTATATTTTACTTACATTATTTAAGGCTTTCTAATAAATGAAGTCCAATAAGGCCAAAATAGTGGAAGTAGGAGGTCTTTAATCACGACTTCTTCTACAGTTCATATCATTCAACCGATTTCGATAGATTTAATATATGTATGTTTATTATTTTACTACATGATTCCTAAAAATTTCGATTCAATCGAATCAAAAATAAAGAGGGTATTTAATGATGTATTAACATATTTTTATTAGAATGTTTCTTCTAAAGAATAAATGATATCCAATCAAAAATATGTAATATGTAAAAAATAAGTCAAGTATACTGAGAAATTAATATACTTGTTAAAACTTGCTTGGTTGACTGATTGATGATTTAAGAAAATATATCAATAATGTCAACCAAAGTATTCACATCTAAATTTTAACAAGTATCGTAATTTTTTTACTATTGTACTTGGTTTATTTTTTACTTATTAGATGTTTTTGATTGGATAATATTTACATGAATTATCATTATGACGTACATACAGATGTCAAATCATAGAAGACAAATTTCATTTTGGCCCTTATGAACTTCACCCTTTATTTATGAATTGAAAGGATCAAAACTATGTTTTTTGATACTATTATGGATTTATTTCCTACTAAAATTTTTTTAGATTTTACTTCTATGTTTTATATTACAAGGTCATTTAAAGGAATTTTATTGTTCAGCACAATATTTCGTAAACAGAAATATAATAAAATAAATCTGTTTGAATATTTTTATCAATATTTCCTTTATCAAAAAGACTTATTTCTAAATTTCACGAATTCGTTTAATAATATGCTAATTTATTTAAACTGTAATTTTTTTATAATTTTATTTATATTCAGCACGTAATTTTAATGCAAAAATAAAGAATAATCCAAACAACATTTAATATATATATATATATATGTATGTTACAGGACAAACCCGAATTCAGGAAATACTAGAATTTCCTATATTTAATATATATATATATGTATGTTACAGGACAAACCCGAATTCAGGAAATACTAGAATTTCCTAGTTAACGAGAACGTCCTAACGCTGGTAGGACGTTCTAGTATTTCCTAGGCTGAACTCGAAATGCCGAATATTTCTTATTCAAAGTCCGGAATTTCTAGTTTTTCCATCAAAACCCAAATTTTGGAGCCCCGAACATTTTTTATTCAAAGTTCGGAATTTCTAGTTTTTCCTAGTCAAAACCCGAAGTGTGAACAGTTAAACCAAAAGTCTTCATTTCTTATGTATTCCTGCTCAGAGTTCGATATTTGCTCTTCATTTCTTATGTATTCCCGCTCAGAATTCGATATTTGCCAGCAGCTTTTCATGCATTCCTAGTCAGAATTTGATATTTGCCAGCAGAAATTTCTTTCTTTAGAAAATATCGAACTCGATATTTGCCAGCAGAAATTTCTTTCTTTAGAGACTATCCGCATGGATAAACAAATTTCATGGAGGAAGGCTGCAATCTGCTCCAGTGGAAGTACTCAGGGTTAAATCCGCTTTCAATGCATGAAGCACTGAGTATCTAAATTATGTTTTGAAAAAAAGAATAATATTTTGTGTAATTCTAAATGCCACAAAAGCCTAACTTGCAAAAATAAATAAGAGATACCTAGCTGTGTTTTTCAATTTTTAAGTTTTACTTCGTATTTTATGCTGAATTTCGATTAATAAACATATTAAAATATTTGTCCAAAAAATAAAAAAATTGTCAATTTCAGTTCTTTAATGAATGAGATTTAGCTCTGTTTTTGTCTTATTTCATTTTTCAACAAGAAATAACAATGAAATTGAATTCTCATCCAATTCTCAAAATGATTTCTTTTTTTTTAAGAAAAAAAATTGCATTTTGTTCATTATAATAATTTGTTTAATCAATATATATATTTTTAATCAACTAATCAATAATTTTTTTTTATTTACGGTATTACCGTAAATACAAAAATAAAAAATATAACTAAGTACCTCATTTATTTTTGCAAGTCAAGCTTTGTGGCATTTAGAATTACACAAAATGTTATGTAATTCTTTCTTAATGGCACAAACATAATTTAAATACACAATGCTTGGTGCATTAAAAGCTGGTTTAACCTTGTGTATTTCCACAGAAACAGATTGCTGCTTTTTTCAATGAGATTTGTTTAGCCAGATATTCTCTAAAGAATGAAATTTCTGCTGGAAAATATCGAACTCTGAGCGAGAATACATGAGAATTGAAGACTTATGTTTTAACTGTTTGCCACTTCGGGTTGTGACTAGGTAAAACTAAAAATTCCGAACTTTGAATAAGAAACGTTCGGCATTTCGAGTTCGGCCTAGGATATACTAGAACGTCCGACAAGCGTTAGGACGTTCTCTCATGCGAAGAATTCATTGAGCAAGCACTGGCAAAACCCTGTCCCTATGTGGGAAAAATTGGGGAATTGTGCGAAGCGGATACCACTGGTGTTAAGTCTAACACCACCGAGCAAAATGTGAACAGAGCGATAGAAATAGAAACAGCGATTAAACAAATCATTGACAGGCTTGAGAAGTTAGAACCTTGAGCAGAAGGGATGGATCTGCGGCCGCCGACGATGACACAACCCATAAAGCCGACCAAAACTCAAGAATTGCCGCATTATAGACTATATAGACTACCTCCACATTATGAACAGGGTTGGAATCCACCATGTTACAGGCCGCCGCTTTGTAATTGGTACCCACAACCTTGCTTAACTGAATATCGGGATTATGATGTTAGGCCGATGCCAAGATTTGCATCGCCACCGATTTTTAATAGACAACAAGGGGATTCACAGCCGGACACAGATGAGCAAAATATGAATAGGACGGAAAAGCTAGAAACGATGATCAAGCAACTCAATGACAGACTTGACAGACTAGAAGCTATATTACAAGAACAAGCGAACGCACAGGCACCTAACACCTCACAGCCGAGAGAACGATCTAGAAATAAAAAAACTACGTATTATGATGCGCTGCCGTCTACACATTATTATTATAATATAGCGGGGATCAGACAACCGGATTATTATAGGCCGCCACGAAAGAGGATTCCGTTTGAAAACAGAACAAACCAACCTCGTTTTTGGGCTCCTCAAAATCAAATTCGTTGGGAAAATAATAGATGCTTCTTTCCTCAGCTGCAGAAACAGTCCTTGATACAGGATAGAGAATGCTATCCATATTTGCATTCACCGCAAAAGCGCGTATCTAAGAAATCTAAGAGCAAATCGGGACATGCTGCTCCACAAGATATTCGAGATGATAAACATCAGAAACAGCAGAAAATCAGGCGATTCAAGGATGAATTTAGACGTGATCGGGAAAAGAAAAATAATAAACATCATCGAGAGCCGAAAATTTATGTTATTCCGACAATAAAAATACGTGATCGTCAGGATAAACATAAGAAAAAAACAAAAACTTTTAAAAAGATTCAAGGAACGAGATTTGATGAGGCTTCTGAGCCAAATTTAAAATGTAAGGTTAATGGGCACAATATCCAATTAACATTAGACACTGGTGTGAACGTTACACTGCTATCCCGTTCATTCGTCGATAAACTCGGTAAACCGATAGTTTCACCTAGAGGTTTAGAAACAGAGTTATCAAGCATTACAGGATATGCTATTCGGATATACGGAACATCTGATTTTACCTTTCAAATTGATCCATTAAAATTCAAGCATACCTGTTATGTCATCGATTCACATATAACCACACCAAGTGATGGTATATTGGGTCGCGATATAATCATTAAACAACAGTTAATGATATCACTACATGATTCAAAAATTATATTAGCTGACGGAACTCAGATAACATTTCGAGGCAAACTATGCGACCGAACAGTTGGAACTAGGTCTGCACAGAAAAACGCCACTTTTCAGACGAGAAACAAACAGAAGGGCAACAAAAATGACAAACGCTCAGGTTTACAGGCTAGTAATTGCCGTACTGAAGCGAAAATTATTCACCTAGTTCAAAGTAAAGTTTCGATGCCAAAAACCGAAACTATAACGGTAGCTAAAGTAATAGAGAACACTAAAACCAAGAAAAATATATTAGTACACACTAACCAATTAAAACCGGCAGTAGCCTGGATGGGGTTCGAGCAGACAGAGGGATCAGTGGATGGTCAAACACGACTCGACCCTTCACCTGGAAGAACTCTCAAGCAGGAAATGGATCCGTCGGACAAAGTGATATTTTCTTCATTAAGGCCAGAACCCAGATCTGGCGAAAACATAAGCAAATCAGACCTCGATACGAACTCTCAACCGCGGTCTCTCTGCAAGCATGCCGTGAATAGTCGAGGAGTTATCCCAGAAATGATAGGGAACCTTCCTACAACTTTACGTTCTAGAATTCCGAGGAGAATAATTAATCAACACAAATAATAATAACGGTTATGACTTTAAATTTAAATAAATTTCATTTTCATATAATGCGAAAAATAGGAGGCAAATGAATAAAAAAAAGGGAAAAAGCTGATTTGATATAATGCATTTACCCAATTATTGCATTGCATTTAAAGATAACTGTTCGTAGACAGACGACTAATAGAGAAAATGGTCTCACCTAC